>JAAFCE010006668.1:16765295-16957060 GCA_013389805.1 Trigoniulus corallinus
TTCTTTATGTGATAGTATTCATCTTTTCTTTCTCTCTTTCGCCCCCCTCTCTCCCTACTCCTCTCATCAACTTTATTATAAGTTTTTTTTTCATTAAGGGATTGAAAAATAAAATCATAAATTGCACCAGATGCCCTGTCATATTTGAAAATGTTAACTGGCGTCGTGACCTCTGTAATGATAATTCGAAGCAGCTATTTTTCGAAGTAAAAGGTACCTTGGAAGGACTTACTGGATTAGTTTCAAGGGTTGGGGAGTAAGCCAGGCAGCCATAACAGGACGAACTCTTAGGCCCGGTGCACACTTGCGATTTTTACTCGCTCGGCGCCCGCAATTGCGGCATGAGATACATTAGTTGCAATGAGAGAGTGCACACATACCTGCGGCGCCGCAGCGGCTCCCCCATTGCAACTAATGTATCTCATGCCGCAATTGCGGGAGCCGCGCGAGTAAAAATCGCAAGTGTGCACCGGGCTTTATGAGGCTGCCCGCGGGAGATGAGGAGGTAGGTGAAAGGACGAAGGGGAGGGCTATTTTGCAGCACCCAACGTTCTTTACCAACCACCCATGTTGGTATTGACGTGGGCTTGCGCTGCTTAACTTCAGTGGTGTGTCCAACGCAACTTGGCTGCGATTCATCATTATCATCGTCATACCCTTATCCCTCCTGGGGCAGAGTCGGATCTACGAGTTCTAGCCTTCCACTCCCTTCTATCTCCCACCAGGTCGCCTTTTTTCGTTCGTTTGTTGTTGTAGGGCCCTTCAACTACAAGGTCATTAGAGCCACGTCCACTGCGTAGTTCTAATGAAGAGTGTGCACAGACACTACACTAATGCGACGATTTTTGTGGTATTAGCGGTACCCAGTTTTCCCAAGCAGCCGTCCATGTCTGTACTAGCTGGGGTTGCGTTGCTGAACTTCAGTGATCAGACGAGAACTGGTGTGTCCTACGCAATAACCCGCTCCCTACCTGGTCGCCGTCTACTACCCCACACTACCATCTCCTTACGAACAACCTGTTCCCACCTCGGCTCTGCCTGGCCTGCCCTGGGTGCTGCCAACCACCTGTTATCCTGTAATGGACCTAACCAACTCCTCCTCCCCTTCTTATCGTCCATCATTTTTCTCTCGATGTCCCTCCACCCCCAAGCTACCTCTAATATACTCGTTCCTAATTTTTGTCAGCGCACGACACCCCAAAACTCCGTACCGTACAGAATAGCTTGTCTAACCAGTGACCTGTAAAATTTCGTTTTGAACTTTTGTGGGACCCTCCTGTCAGCCAGGACTCCACTTACCTGTCTCCACTTCAACCATCCCCCATTGATTCTATGGGTCACATCCAAGTGTATCTACCCACTACTTTGGAACGTTGATCCTAAGCACATTACCTCTTGCACCTTTGTCACCAGCTCGCCCCCAGAGAGTACGTCACCGTTATTTTCCTGTCCTTCCCAATTGAAAGCTAAATACTCTGTCTTCTTCACTTTTATTTTTAGGTCTCCCTTTTTTGTCGCTGCTCTAATATCATTTAGGCCCTTCTCTACTTGTTCTCTTGGAGTCACTAACTTTTCCTGCATCGTCAGTGAATACCGTGCAATCAGTGGCCCATCCTCAAACTCCTGTCAGTAGCTCGTCCATAACCAAAATGAAAAGGTACGGACTTGGTGCTGAACCCTAGTGTTCTCCAACCTTCACTGGGAAGCCTCCAGTATTTCCCCAAAGAGTCCTTACCCTGGCTATGAAACCGTCATGCATATCTTGCACTATCCTAAGAAATCCTTCTTCTACCCCCCCCTTATTGCGTAATACCTCCCAAACTACATGTCGTGGCCCACTGTCCTCATAACTTGGAAGGACTTATGATTAGCACACTTAATATGGAGGACGCACATGCGCATTTGCGTTAGTAAAATAGAACGCAGCGCTTCCTGCGTCGTTCCAAAGCTCCCCCTTTTTCCCGTTAGTGATGACGTTGCTGTTTTCGAATTCGAAATTCTTTTTTTTTTTTTTTTTTTTTGCTTTGTCGTCGTCTCGCATATGGACTTTTCCGAATTGAGAATCTCATTTTATGACTGCAATAATAAATGTAATGCAAATATGACTCTCCTACTGCTGAAGATGATATTAATTCTCGCAAAACGCCACGTCTATCCTAGTAAGTATAAAACATATTTCAGTCTACAAGTAATTTTAAATAAGAGTGGAAAGAAGGTGGATGGAAAACGACATTGGAAAGGAATAATGGCGACGGAACAATGACGAACACAGTAGAACGCGACTTTTTTTGTATGTGTATTTTAGTCGTTATTTGTAAATTTATATATTTTCCTATACTTGGTCCGCAACATTTAGTTTGCATCTTAAATGTTAAAATTTTTATCTTTAAATCAATGAAGCTTTACGCGTTCATGTTGCACAAAGTCTATTTCCGCGATAATGGATCTCAAAAGTAGGCCTATAGTACATATGGAGAAGGCCGTTGCGCATCACTGAAGCCGATTCTATTTTAACCCATTTTTTAACAACCTTGTATTGCTATAGTTTATCGGAAGTTGTACGGATTTTGAGTTATATTTTTTTCATACGAATGGGATTTTTTTTCTCCTATTTGAGTAAGATATCTCTGTGGGAGGAAGAAAAAAAAATTGTTGCATTCAGGCGTGGTGTTTGGTATACATCCTTCAATGGGCAGTTGATGGATCATTGGAGTTGTAAATTATCATATTCAAAAAAAAATTTACCACACGACAGTGACTAGTGGCAAACCATCCCCTCACGTCAATTCTAGCTGTGGGACAAAAGAAACATGTCAGGAATTTACTGTGGGTTTATTTTTTTTTTCCAAGAGGAAACGACAAGTGAGACCAACTTAGAAACTGTGTGTAAAAAACATACATGGTTTAATACTATTTTTTATGTTTTATTCGAAATAGAAAATAAGGCAGCTTTGATCAAGCAACCGGCTGCGGAAAAACACTGTCCAATATATCACCCTTGTGCCCATTTAGAGGGACAAGATGGTACCCGACCCTGCCATTCCTCAGGAAAACGGTTATGTAGGAATTGCTTTGCTTCGCAACAGGAAATAACGATGGTCCTGCAACTTGTAACGAATAAATTACGACTTGTGTACGTACTACTTTAGTCAGGCAAGTGGAGTCCTGTATGATAGGAGGATGTCAATCAAGTTGAAAGGGAAGTTTTATGGGGGGGCAGTGGTTAGTCACCTATGCTCTATGGAGTAGGGTGTTGGGCAATGAGGAAGAGTCACGTCACCAAAATGCAAGTAGCTGAGGGACAAGGAAGAGGAACTCGTTAGGTCCATTGCAGGAATGCAGGTGGTTGGAATCTCTTGGGGCAGGGGGAGACCAAAGCAGACGTGGGAACAGGTTGTTCGTAAAGATATGCTAGGGTTGTAGGGAGGATGGGAACCTGGTGAGAGATAGACGGGAGTGGAGGGCTAGAACCCGCAGACTCGACCCTGCCACAAGCGGGATAAGGGTCCTTTTCTATCTTAGTAGGATTGTTTGGTCCTAACGTTTGCAGGTAGGCTTTTTAGCTCATATGTACAGTCCCTGGCCATATTAATGTGACCACTAGACAATTTCTGCATTTGTAATATTGTTGTAATACTTTTGGATACTTAGTGGTGGGTCGGCTTCTTTCGGGCGAGAGAGAAGCGAGTGTGCCGTCTTTCGGATGAGAAGTAAAACCGAGGTCCCGTGTGGGTGTACGACGGCACTTGCACGTAAAAGAACCCTCTCTGCTACGCAACGGGTAGATGAGGCAAAATTTCCAGGTGTAGGAGCTCGCCCCCCCCCTGGCGTCGGTAGCATTCCCCAACGAACACTAGACCGACGATAAATAAGCGTAGGGGTGCAGCTTTGGCCGGCAACTGGCTGCAGAAAAAACTATGACCAATATATCGCCCTGTGTCCATTCAGAGGGACAAATGGGTACCCGACCCTGCCATAGGCGGGAAAAGGGTTAGGAGTTGCTTTAGTTTTTTTTTTTTTTTGGATACTTAGTGATTCAGCTGTTGCACACCCTTTATGGCAGACATGCCATCATCCAGGGTGTGCACAAATGGCTTCTCATGATTTATAAACAGGGCAAGACAGGGGTCTTTATGTGGGTCCCGGGGCATGTTGGCATTATGGCCAACGGGAGGGCGAATGCCGATGCCCATCAGGTGGCCCACCTGCCAGAAGACACCGGCATTGCTGTTCCCTCCTCTGATGCACTTCTGATGGCGTAGCAGGCCGTCCATGGTCAATGGCGGTCCCAGTGGTTTGCGGCTGCACAGTGGCGTCACTAAGGGGGTGCAGGCCGCTCCAGGTGACAATGAACGGCGAGATGGAACAGAGCAGCTTTTTGGAAGGAATGGGGAGGGGGGGTGACACCATGGCGTCACTACACTGGGTGACGCCAACTCTAGCGACGCCTCTTCAGCTGGATATTAGCTGGTGGTCACATTAATATGGCCAGGGACTGTGGTTCTTAAGGCAGCTCACCTTTGTTAAGAGAGTATACATACATGCATGTTGTACGACACGTGACTTTGAACCTAGGAAAGCGTGGCCCTATATATAAAAAAAGAAAGGTGCATGATAGTGAAGAAAAGGCTCTTTCCATATACATAATAGATAACCAACTGTACTAACTCTTTCCAAAAATAACTAACTACCTGTGGGTAGATGTAGTTGTAATCATTTTACACGTTTCTAGCAAATCTTTGTCAATCTATTATGTGTTAGCGTGAAGTGAATTAAAGTAAATGATAGAGGTATGTTATATCTAACCTAGAATGTGGGTTCTTCCCTCTCCTCCGCCTATCTTCTTTTGATTTCTTTTTTCATCTTCTTCTCCTTTCTGCCCTTTCCTTGAATCTTATCTAGATATACCACCACATGTAAGCCTATTTTCCGTAAATGGTTGCATTGTTTGCTCTTCTTTTTTTTTTCATTTTTTAGTATATACCATTTTTTCCTGGGATTACATTTTTAGACACAAGTTTTGAATATATATCTATATATATATTTTTTCCAAAACTTGAAAGACACCGATCGATCGCCATTTTATTATTTCATTGTTCGTTCATAAGTTGCGTAGCTTAATAGTTGATTCGCCTATCTTAGTCTTTGCCATTCAAATTGCCAATTTGTCTCTGGAGTGAGGTTTTTTTGCCAGGGTGACAATATAAATCTTCAAATTTGTATTGAATATATTTATGGTAATTTAATTTCGTTGGTGTGTGTGTGTGTGCTAGCAGCGAACAGGAGAGAGAAAGAGAGAGAGAGAGAGGAGAGAAAGAAATTTGTCTTTTCTTTCTTACAGTGTGACTTTTGTTTCTAAGTCCTGTTTTAAGAAAAAGTAGGTGTTAAATTATTTCTTTTTTGTTTTAAGGAAACGACTTCAAGGAATCAGACTGGATCAATAAATCAACATTCTTGTCATAGTTTTCTTCAGTCTCTCTCTCTCTCTCTCTCGCTTACGGTCCGTCCCATACGAGTTTGTTCCCCTCTCCCCCCCCCCTGTTCATCTCTTCCTTTCTCTTCCACTCCGCCATTTTTTTTTGCCTTATGTTATTGCTTTCAATTTCATTCCTTTGGATGTCATTGTACGAAATTGTATTTGAAAGGAAAAGTCCTCTCCTCGAAGGTAGATTCAAATCAAATGTGAGGCCTCTTTGTCGATCCTCTCTCTCTCTTATTTCTTGATTGAGAGGAACCCTCTCCCCACCAGCACCACCACCACCACCACCACCACCACCACCATACACACGCATACTACAACGTGTGTGTATTTGGGTCTCTAAATTTAGCATCTACTACCCCTTCAACTAGTTACTATGTGTTCTCTAATTATTTGCCGACTTTAATGAGGAGATCTCTCCCGAGGATTGAAAATGGAGGGCTGAGAGAAGCGGGTTATGAGATTTGAGTTAAGTAGCAGAATCCTATTTCTACAGAAGCAGAATTTTATTCTGGATCGATCTTGTATGTGTGTGTGTGTTTCACTCTCTCACGCAACACACTTTCAACTTTTGGGCCTTGTATTTCGTCGTTTCCTCTCTCTCATTTCCTAATCTTCAACATCATCTCTCTCTCTCTCTTTAGGTCGGGTTGCCTTTGATGACCAAAAATCTGTCTTAGATGTGTTTAAAATCTTTTATATAGTTGCAATTTCGAGAATTAATCAGATCACCCCCCCCCTCTCTCTCTCTCCTCATCTCATCGTCACTGTGGAAAGTCTCTCTCTCCCCCCTCTCCTTACTTTTCTGACTATGGCCCGAATCATTGTGGTTAAACGATAAGTTGTAAATCACTAGGAGATAAGGCTAAAGCTTGGGTCTCATTTTGTTGGGGCGGGGGAAGGGGACACACCTTGTTAACCATTTTATTTTGTTGAGGGGGCTGTATTGACAGCAATCCCACTTCTGTGGCGCAGTGGGTAGCGTGCACGTTAACAGCGTCAGTGGTTCTACACTGGACCGAGGAGATGGGTTGGCTTCTTTCGAGCGAGAGAGAGCCGGAGTGCGCCTTCCTTCGGATGAGGTATAAAATCGAGGTCCTGTATGGTGTACGATGGCATTCCCCCGTAAAAAAAAAAACCCCTCTCCACTATGCAACGGGTAGATGAGGCATTTCCAGGTGTTGGAGCTCGCCCCCCCCTCCCGGTGTCGGTGGAGATAAATAAACATAGGGGTTGCACCTTTCCTTGGCAGCAAAAATAATCACTGTATATCACCCTTGTGTCCATTCAGAGGGACAAGATGATGGGTACCCGACCCTGTCATAGGCCGGAAAAGGGTTAGGAGTTTCCGTGTCTTGTGGCTTACCGTTTTTGAAATCAATGCATTGGTTAGTTTAAAAATGACACCCTGTATACGTATATCAACTTGGAAACTGTGTGGACTGGTCATTCGGCTAGTTGATGAAGAGGTATGATGGATTTTTGGCCGGCTGGAATTTCACTTGCCACGATAGTGATGGTGGTAAATTGGTAATGGTAGTGCTGAACGAGTTAAAGGTGTACTACCCCCCCAATTGGTTGTCCTTGGCCTTTGAATGTATAAATCGTTGGCTTATGAGCCAGTTAAGGCCTACAGTACCTACTTAGATTACTACTTCCTTTGGAAATTATTTGGCAGATTTGTTTACGAATAGGATGTTGTCCGTAAGGATACGGTAGTGTGTAGGGTGGACGGGGACCTGGTAGGAGATAGAGCACAGAGCTGGCCCTGCCACAAGCGGGATAAGGGCATGATGACGATGATTTTACGAATAGGATCCTTTTCACCTACTGCTGGGTAGTAGTATGTGTGAATTTTAAGACTCTCTCTAATATGAATGGACCAATTGTGTTGACTGTTACATGTGGCTACCCTCACCACTTTACCTATCAGCCTTTAAGCCTTGAGAATAGATTAGCGTCAGAGGAAAGGATTTAGTTTTTGAAGAATGAAAGGGTTTCTGGTTAAAAATACAGAGTGTTATAAGATGATTGAGTAAGAAATGTGAAAGGATTTCTTCTTCACCAAAAAAGTTATTTTGTTTGGTTATCGTCATTGTTACTATCGTCTGTTAGTCAAGTATAATATCCGGACTTGCCTGAACAAAATACTTTTAGTTTTTTTTCGGCTTTTCTTTCTTTCCCTGTTGTTACTGTGGCTACCATCATCATCATCATCTCACCCTTCTCCCGCCTGAGGCAGGGTCGGGTCTGCGGGTTCTGATCCTCCACTCCTGCCTATCCTCCACCAGGTCCCCATCCACCCCGCACACCTCCATGTCCCTCTGCACCACCTGCGCCCACGTCCGTTTTGGTCTTCCTCTACCCCTGGTGCCCCCAATCATCCTCTGTCCCTTAATGGCCCTAATAAGCTCCTCCTCTCCCCTCTTCCTAACATGCTCATACCATCTCAACCGATTCTCTCTCATCTTTTCCGCAATGTCCCCCACTCCCAAGCTGCCTCTAACGTAAGCGTTTCGGATTGCTGTGGCTACCCTCTCTTAAAATAGCTAGCGTGATGGGTTATCGCCTCGGTGGTTTGGCCTCTTTCGAGCAAAAAAGAGAGGTCCTGAGTGCACGTTCTTTCGGATGAGAAGTAAAACACAGGTCCCGTGTGGTGTACGATGGCATTTGCAAGTCAAAGAACCCCTCTCTGCTATGCAACGGGTAGTTGAGGCCAAAATTTCCTGACCCCCCCCCCCCCCCCGTCGTCGGTGGGCTGCCGCAACGAACAGTAGACCGACGATAAATAAGCATAGGGGTTGGAGCTTGTGTCGGCAACCGGATGTGGAAAAACACTGTACAATAGATATCGCCCTTGTGTCCATTTCAGAGGGACAAGATGGATTTCCGACCTGTCATAGACGGGAAAACGGTTAGGAGGTGCTTTCTAAAATAGTTAGCGTGATATAGCCCTGTCTCTTTTTTCTCTCTCTCTTTCTGGAAATTTGTTGCTGTTACTATTTAGATTGTGTGCTGGACTTATTTTCTGCCCCCTCCCTCCAACACCACCACCACCACCACGGATGGTCCTCAGACCCTTGTCTGCTGTTGGTATTTGAAACAACAACAGTAACAGCAGCAGCAGTGGCAGTGACATGTAACTCTTTTCAATTTTGTTTCTGTCTGTCGTCCTTCTATCTTGATGTAACCCTTTCCGTTAAATGTCCTCATCCTCCTCCTTCTCCTCACCCTCACCATGGCACAACTATTGTCCTCTCCTACTCTCTAGATTTCCATTTGCCTACCAAAAAAAATGGACCGTCATTTGGAGAGGTTGGCAGGATCTAGCAATAGATAGGCAAGAGGCAGATGGGACATTTTGGTAACATATTATATAAGATATTGTGGAGGAGGATTTTTTTGTCGTCTTCCCCTCCTGCCCTCCGAAGAGGACGAGATTGGGAAGGAGGAAGGAGAGAGAAAAGGGCTGAGGTCCCATCGAGGATAAAAAAAAGAAACACCCCCAAGAAGAATGATTATGTTATGTGAGGGAAGGGCAAAGAGGGTGCCACCCGTCGCCTAGTTGTTGAAGGTTGTTTCTTTCAAAAGCAATCAAACAATCGCATAAAATCCTCGAAAGGCTAACATTTTCTTGGCAACTTTTTATGATTTCTCTATTTGGTTTTTTATTATGAAATTTTTTTTAGGATCTGGGGAGGGTCGGAGGCGGGGGGGGCTTAAGATTTGGAAGCGTAGTTTGGTTGTTGTGATATACGGTTTTCAATCTAACTAAGAGGGACTTTTGCATTCGAGCTGCAACCACTTTTATTACCCAAAGACTTAAATTTATATATTTCGTGTCTCTTTTTCTCTCTCGCCTTACCTCCTTACCCTTCTAGATAGGACCCCCTCCCACGCATATATATATATATATATATATATATATATATATATATATATAGAATATGAAATTAAGGTAACAGAGAAATTTTTATAATATATATATATATATTTCCTGAAGGATGCACAGATGTTTCGGGTGTTTGAACTTCCACTTTGTTCGGGATTGTGTACTACTGTTGTATATATGTCTAACAAGTAACTGAACGAAATTGGGCAGCGTGACTTGTGGCCTTTTCTTTCTCTCCCGTCAGGTCCTCCTCCTCCTCCTTGTTTTCTTTGGATGGAAGACTTTTGTTGAATAATAAAAGTTGGTATGTGTGGTAGCTCTGATGGTCAGTTTTATTTATATACGTATGTATCTAGGTTTCCTCCTTTTCCCAACTTCTTTGTCTTGTTTGTCACTATTTTTTTAATTCGCGATACTAAAAGGAGAAAAAGAAAGAAAACACGAAAAAAGTGGTCACTGGTGGACCGAGTGGACACGTTACAAAATCAGCCCTTTGAGCCAACTTATTCGTTGACTCAAGGGGTAATGAATTGTACAAGTTGAGATCTGTAGTTTTGGGATTTGTTTTCTGTTGGAAACAGTTTGGTATTTGAAATGCCCACTACTGTGGATGATGGGGGAAATGCATGAGCCTCTTCTCTCTCTCTCATTCCCTCCCTTCATCTCTCTCTCCCTGCCTCCCTCCCTCGATTTCTCTCCCTCCATCCATCTCTCTAATGAAATTCAGGTCTTAGGGAAGGCGCTCGAGGGCATAAAGCGCAGGGAAGTGCTGAGAGGTACGGGAAGCTTATAATTGAAATCGGACAATTCGATTTGTGCCCACCCAACAAAAGTAAGGAAATGGGCTAATGCACATTTTTCCTTCTTGGACAGTTAGAGAGGAATGGGACGTGTCCTTAAAACGTGTTTTTGGGCCTGAAGATTGAAAGAAATTAGTATCCTGGAAGCAAATATGTCACAGGATCGGACTGAATCTAAAATGACGTCCGAGAAAAAGTTGCTACTGCTGCTGCTGGAGGGTGTTTACAAAAACAAATCTGGAAGTATCTCATGTAGGACCTAGTTTTGAAGTATGAGGAGGAGAAGGGCAGTAGTATCCAAGCTGCGCACACGGGCCAGATGTCCCGCGCACGGCGGAGTTAAGACTCCGCTCACTTAAAATCAAATTTGCACATGAGACTTGGCTCCTTAGAGGGAACATTGGTAGTATCCAGGATTTTCATCAGGGGGTTGAGCTATTGGCAGCGATTGGAAACGCAATTTTCATTTGTCAGTTTCGAGGTCGACCCAAAATTTAGGGGTGGGGGGAGGGGTTGCAACTCCAAAAACCCCACCCTGGATCCGCCCCTGGTAGTATCTATGGTTGGAGTCTCAAGAGTGTAAAGTGAATAGTCGCCTTAGGTTAACCAATCTCTTTTTAAAAGCATGTTTTTCGCTCTCTCTCTCCCTCCTGACAGTGTGTTAAGTTGTTTTTTCCTTCCCCTCTTGGTTTTGACGTGGTCGTCCAGGCCCCACCTGTCCAGTTAAATCAAAGATATTTTTATCCACCACTTTACCGAATTAGTTGGTCAACAGCGTTGCTGCGGCTGCTCGACTCTTGCATCTTCGTGTGGAGATGCAACCCTGTTTTTGTTTCTTTCTTACACTTGTTGAGTAACGTGTAGTAATCATTAGATTTCTTAAAGAAAAAAACACTTGTGATATTTCTTCTCGCAAATTCTTCGCTAGTAGAAAGAAGAGGAAGATGAGAGGGTTGTTACTACTACTACTATTGTTATATAGCCGCGTTTTTTTTTTAGGCTAGCTGTTATTTCTTGTTTTCACTTCTTCCGTTTTTAAATCCATTTGTAAGCGTCAAGCCATTTTTGTTTCTTGGTGACATTATTTATTTACTCTGTAAATATATATAAAGGTATCTGTAAAGAGGACGTGTATAACTTTTAATGTAACTACTGCATTGATTTTTTTATCATCTCTTTTTTTTCCTCTCTCTCTCACTGTCGGTCTGTCTCCCATTTATTTCATTTTTCCCAGTCGGATTCTCTACATATCCCCTATTATACCCCTCTTTATACACACCCCCAAGTCTGCACTCTTCTCTCTCTCTCGTCTTATTTCTCTTGGATGTAACTTTCTTCCTGTTAGCCATTTTCACTACGATTACACAGGAAATATCTTTTGGGAATCCGTGATTTGACTGGCATTAAATTTCTAAGGCTTTTTTTAAAAGCACATTTTATATGTAATGACGACTCCACCCTTAGATCCCGATTCGGGACGTTCATCATCGGTGTGATGTCTTGCTTTGTCTCTCTCTCTCTTTGTTGTTGTTGTTGTTGTCTGTTGTTTGTGGGTTATCCAATCAGAGGAGCTGTGGGATGTGTAGAAAATGGACCGAGAGGAAAGGCTCTAGAGAAACAGAACAAAAATCTAATATTCGAGGCTGGTTGGGTGGGTCAGAGGTACTTTATCGTCATCATTTGCATTTCCTTGCTGGCTAAACGTACATTTTTTCCAGGTTTTTTTCTCTCGCTCTCTTCCCCCCTTCTTCCCTTGCTCTCCTACTTATTTTGGCAATTGCTCTCAGTGGATGGTATCTAAGTGGTGCAACATCACCATTTTCCCCATGATAGTGATTATATTTTAGTTAGTGCTCCACGAGATAAAATTTTAGTATTTTTATATCGTTCGACGTGCGCACACACACACATCCCCGTCCCGCGTTCCCTTCCCCCTCCGTTAAAGAGCAATCAAAGATTAACAATTCCCTTTTTGATTTTCATACCTAATATAGTTGGTATTGTTTTGGTGGTTCCCCTGAGAAAGGCTTTTTGTGACACGTAATGTTTAGGCGTTGTAGGCAGGTCGCCTACGGGCTGTTTCTTTTTAGTGTGAGTAGGTGAGGAGGGAGACGGGACAGAAGGAGGGAAAGTGTCAATGTCGCTTCTTTTCATTCCTCTCCTGTTTCTCATCCTTTTCCATTTCTTCTTCTTCTTCTTCCTCCTCTTCGCCGCAAATTGAGTAGATATAAAATTTATTGCCATTTTCTAGTGTCGTCGTCGTCGTAGTCATCTTCGTTTGTTTCATGCTTGGTAGAGATACAGTGTACACGGGTTAGAGATGGGGGGGGCTAAGAAAAAGCGTCAATTTTGCCTAGAAATGGAAACATTTCGTGTTGGTGACGTTTTGATGAGCTCCAAAGATGTTGAAATGGGCGCTGATACCGTGGCCAGGCGTTTGCAGGACAAGGCATGTAGCTGGAGAAATGCAGAGAGACAGAGCAAGAGAGGCAGACAGACAGAGAGAGAGAGAGAGAGGGAGGCAGACAGAGAGGGAGAAAGAGAGACACAGAGAGAGGAGTAGAAAAGTGGTTCCTCAATTGGAGCCAGAATGAAATAGATGGCAAAAGCTAAAAGTGGCTTCCTTAAGTGCTGATGGTAAGGGGAGGTGTCGTGCCCCGTTTGCTTTCTCCTTTTTTGAAGGGGGTTAGGGAAGAAGGTTGTCAGTAGCGCTGTCCCAAGTTACTCAGCTCAGTGGACACGAGACGATGATAAGAGGATAAGTTTTTTTTTTTTTTAGAGAAATATGATCACAAAATGAGAGGATGATTCAACTTGAAAACTTATTAAATGGCATCGTTTCTTTAATGGTGAAGATTTTGAATCATTTTTTTCAATATTTTTTTGAAATTGGAGGCGGTGCTAAGGGTTCCTCCTCCTCCTCTCTCTTCTCGTTATTCACTCTCCAGTTGCCTAAAGTGTAGCTGACATTTAAGGACGATCATATGTGTTAGGACTGCTCTGGACATTGGCATTGGAGTTTCCCTTCTCCCCCCTCCATCCCCTCTCCTGCTCTCCCCCTCTCTCTTTATAACCTTTCAAAGGATGTTTGACAGCTAGAGCGTAGTAATGACTCTGATATTGCTGCCGGAACAGTGTTGAAGCAGGTGACAAATTAATAAGAAACTGCACCCAAAAATTTGTAGGTACCACTGCAGTTGGACTGGAGATAAGGACTTAAATTTACTGACGAAATTGATGTTCATTGAAGATTTATTTAATGTAGAAATCTCTCCGATTTTTGAGAGTGTGAGAGGGCGCTGCTGTGGAAGGCGACGGATCATCAAGTGCGGTCGATAATGACCTTTGTAGTTGTAGGACAGGACCACCGTGTTTGTGTATGTCTGTTGGAAATTAAGGAAGTTGAGGCCATCGCTGATGTTGTTGAAGGGAAATGCGATACGCCCTATTAAACCAGTTTACTACCCCTCCCCTTACTCCTCATCTGCCTCCTCTTCCTGCTCTGTTGGTTCTCTCTCTCTCTCTCTCTTCCGTGTCTTTTCTGGTTTCTCGGGTAAAAATTTGCCATTTTTAGGCCGATTAGGCTAGAACCGGTCCTCCTCTTCAGCCTGCGTGTGCTCACACATGTGCCTGCACACCGTGTGTTTATGAGCAAAGCCAAGATTAATGGACCTAAGCTAATTACTTTTATATCAAGACAAAATTTGTTTTATCGTATATTTCCACGTGCAAGTAATACAGTGGTCAGGAGAAAGGGTTTTGAATGAGGAGGAGAAGGAAGAGGTAGCAGATTGGCCGCTGGTGGTTGGTGGTGGTGTCTTTAGGCCCTTGTGCTTCTTCTCACGGCAGGGCATCGATTCGTGGAGAGCCGTAAACGGAAATGTTGTGTTTCATTAGCACATTATTAGAAGAGAAAATGATCTTTTTGGTCCACTACGACGACGTTTACGTCGACCACTGGTCGGTTTTGCAAAGATGGCACTTCATTGTCTTCTTTCTTCTCCTCTCCATCACTCTGACTTCTTCTCATTTCTCATCTCAACACCTAACCATCTGTAATCAGCGGTTTTCCGTACTCTTTCTTATTCTTCTTCTTATTTTGAGAAGATGGACAACGTGTCTGTTGCTAGATTTGTTTTCATTTATTTGGTTATTTATCCTCGTCCTAACTACTTCTGGAGGAAATTTGAGGGGTGAGGTCCTACTACACCTGGGGATTTTGCTGATCTATATATACATGAATTTTCCCCTCTGTGTAGCGTGGGTTGTTTTTTGCTTTCCAGTACAGCGGGGACTTCCTATGCACCGTGGGGGCCACTTCCGTTTTACTTTCCTCTCACCAGGTAAATAAGTCACCTTTCGTGGTGGCTAGGTAGATCTTGCAACGAGCCAAATATGTTGCCGCCACCACCACCCTGTTAGGGTATGGGCACAAGTTTAATCCTCTGATTTCTGAGGCTGGCATAGTTGCGATGAACTCCTTCATGGACCTGGCACCTTCCTTAGGAGCGGCTTATTGCGTTGGACACGCCAGTTCTCATTTTATCACTGAAGTTAAGCGACGCAACCCCAGCTAGCACTAACATTGGTGTCCGCTTGGGAAAACTGGGTACCGCTAATACCCGAAAATCGTCGCACTACTGTAGTATCTGTGCAGTCTCTGCATTAGAACTACGAAATGGACGGGGCTTTCGTGAACTTTTAGTTGAAGGGCCCTAAAACACCAACAAAACAACCAAAAAAAAGGCATCTTTCTTTCTATACATGCTGTAGAACCACCTGGGACGTGTTATACCGCTGGACATCAAATAACCCTTTCATACAGAAATTCGCTGAAAAGTTCTCACTGCCCATAAAAGGAAGATGACGGGGGAATACATGGGCTACCTTAGAACCAGGGACAATTTCAAACACGTCCGATTGCCTAAGAATATTTATCTGCTAAGAAGCTCCTTTATCGCGGTGAGTTTGAAGGACATGAAAGAGGAAGGGGGAAAGAAGTGAAAAAGTGGAGTGGTTAAAAGATCGAATCCTGACTGACCTACGATTATCTCTGCAATTTTTCAGTCGTCAAAGGTTTGTGTATACGAGAAGGAAATCACTTCAAATACACGTAATGGCCTTTGACGGCTGTGCAAGTTTTAGCATCACCCCTTCACCCCGTCTCTTTGTTGCTGTGTCCATTTTTAGATCCATTTTCAGTGGTTTTCAGATCCATTACCAGTTAGACCAAAGGGTGGGATGAATCGGTGGGGTGACGGAACAGAGGAAGGAAGAAGAGGAGAGGAGAACTAAGATGTGCCCTGATTCTTTCTTTCTTCCCCCCTCCCCTCCTCAATCGACCTCAGCCCATTAAAGATAGTTTAAAAGAGAAAAGGTGACGGGGGATGCCTGCTCTCTTTATTTTACTCGGCGTGCCACTTTCAATTTCTCTCAAAGCCCCCCTCCCTTTCCTTCCATCCATTTCCAATTTCCTCTACCTCTCTTCTTCTTCTTCTTCTCCCCGCACACCTGTCCTCAGTTCCGAGTTTCCCCTTCCCTTTCTCTCCTCCTTAGGGGTGGGTGAAAGTAGGGAATAGAAACTCCCCCCTTCCTATACTCACCCACTCCCAATCCCTTACCCCTTTAGTCTCCTTTTGTCATGGAAATGGAGGCGCTGCTTTTATGTATAGTAAATTATTAAATCGTATCACGGCTGAGGTTGAACAATTTGTTTGTTCGTTAATGAACTATGGGACTTGGAGATTACTACTGGAAACGTTAACGAGGGCTAATATGGCAAAAATCAAGGATTTGAGACCAGACAATCGTCTTACGACTACACCAAGATGGAGGCGGGTGGGATTTTTAGGTAAAAGAGTCAAGGCATACCCTAGCCTTTTGCTAGAGACACCGACCGAGATTTGTTGTTGTCTTTTAGCCAACGTTTGCGCTTTTATTGCTTTCGTTCTTAAGTAAGTGAAGCATAGAGGCTTGCAATTAATGTTGTTGGGTTCAAAAACGATGGTTTTTGGTGAGGGGTGTGTGTGTGTGTGCGTCTTCACACTGATGGTAGCAGGTTATCAGAGTTATCTCGCCCGTTTTCCCTAGGACTGTTCTTCCTTCCTTTTCCTCTTTTTCCTCAACTTGCCCACAGCCCCTTTAACACACGTTTTCTCTGTGTGTGTCTCCCTCGCCGTCTTATATGCTCGACTATTAAACAGACTGTCTAATCTAAAGGGTAACTGATTTCGTAGAAATGAGGCTGGTTAAAGGGGTTAAAGGAGTATAAACGAGATATTGGACTATTCTCCATTTTATGTATATGGGCCTTTTGTGCCTTTTTCACCACCACCACTAGATTATGACCAATGCTTCGTTTTTCTTCTTCTTCTTCTTCTTGGAGAAATGGCTTTGGATAAGACAGAAAGAAGTTCACCCCTTTCTCTCTCTCACACACACACACTAAACCCTTTCCCTGTAGTCCGCTTTGCTTCTTCTAGATTGCCCATGTCTATATGTAACCCTTGTGCTCTAGGGATCATCAGCTAACCCTTTCTTCCCTGTCGTTCTCTCCCTCTAACCTTCTCCCCTCTCTTCCGTGAAATTTAGTGAACATAAGTCACTTTTGTTAATAAACCCTTGCGTACCATAGTTTGAGACAAGGGGTATATATGAGAGAGAGAGAGAGAGAGGGGGAAAAGATTAAGAAAGATCTCTCTCCCCTCCCTGACTCTCTCTCTCTCTCTCTCTCTCTCTCTCCCATCTTTCGATTTTATCATCCAGTTTCTATACTTTTGTGTGACAAGACTGATGATTGATAGCAAAAGGGAGAAGAAGAAGTAAAAGAAAGAGGGGAATTTTTTTTTTCATAAATGTGGCTCGATGGACGACGACGGACAGCGAGGAATTGGTCCACAAAATTGAGCTGGTCAAAGTATCTAAATTAAGACCATATGGCATCCTCCACCTCCTCCTTTCTTTTACATTTCAATATAAATACCAATATGTGCTGTTGAGGACATGGGCTCGATATCTCTCCCCCCCTCTCTCTCTCTCTCTTCAGAGAGTGAGCCATCGCAAAAGGAACGTAGAAGGAAGAAAGGGAGAGAGAGAGAGAGAGGTGGTAGCGGAGAGAAGGCAAAAGTGCTGACGACAGGAAAAGTTTGTTAGGACCACTTGAGATGTCTGAAATATGGATGGTATATGTTAGACGAGGGCGATGTTTATGGATTGGACAATGTTTTTATCACTTTTGAGGTCGGTCGTGGTCTTGTCGATATAAATAATGTCGATTGGAGACGAGATTCTTTTGTCCGCTTCATTTCCATTGTAACACGTGTGAAATTTAATGAAAAGTGACATTTGAAATTGTTGTTGTGAAGGGAGGGAAGGGGTAAGTGGACCGATATGGGACGTGGCAGAGAGTTAAGAGAGCTAGGAGGATGTGATGGAAGAGGGAGGCGAGGTAAGGAAGAGGGAGAGCGAGTTGTTTTTTTTTTTTTTTTTTTTTAGCCTGAAATAGGTCCTCCTCCTTTGAAAGGTTTTTTTGGTTTTTATTGAACAAAAAGAATAATGAAAATGATAATAGAGGTGAGAGGTAGTGATGGTGGCGATATTAGATGAAGACGAAGAAGAAGAAGAAGATAAACGACGACAGGTAGAAAAGCAATCAGAGCGCTCCCCGCGGACATTGGTGACCAGCAAGGCGTAGAAGTCGTTGCGTTGCGGAAATAGAAATGCAACTATTGTGACAAAGGGCCTTAGGGGAAGAAATTGCAATCAACATAATTGCATTTCAGTCTCTTCTTTCTTCATCTCTATCTCTCTCTCTCTCTGTCTGTCTTTGTCATCCGTCTTTCAACGTCGTCAATTGTAGCCCTCGCATTATCTAGCCCACCCATTAGTTAGTCCCTATAAACCCAAATTTTTGCGAGATAAATATGTGGCAAGATAATATCGAGAGAGAGAGAGAGGAATGTATCCATTGTGACGTCATTATGCAAGGTGATGGGTGAAGTTCATGATGTTGACGTTTGGTGAATTTTCTGAAATTTTAATTTGTTTTTATCTGAGAGAGAGAGAGAGAGAGAGAGGGTGGAGGAGAGGAAAAGGAGAGAAAGGGTGGAGGGAGTTTTGCCTCTGCCTCCCTTCTTTTCCTTTTTCTCTGTATCATGTTTGTCAAATTTATTAAGAGGTTTCTTCTTTCACTGACCTCTTTAAACTCGGGGTGTTTGTGACAGTATTGACGAAAAATTGTGACACCAACATCATCATCATTCCTCGCTCTCTCAATATCCCTTCCTCTTTCTGTTTCCTTTTCTCTTTATGTGTGTGTGTCTCTCTCGCTCCCTCTCACTCTCTCTCTCTCTCTCTTCCTCTCCCCCATCTCCCTTTTTCAGGGTGCCATTCACGTCTTACATAGTTTTTGACCAAGAATGTATTGATTCTGAATTGTTGAGATTTTTATTTTGCCTTCCAGAGACAGTATATGTAGTTTGAGATGAGAAGATGCTAAAGAAGACGTTAGTGGTTTGAGAGATTGGCGGGGGTGGTGGGATCAAGAGCGGAAGGGACTAGAGAAAGGGAGATACTGGACTGCATTGCAGTGGACACCCACTGTCAGTGCATGGAGAAAAATTGTGCTTTAAATGTGTATTTATTATTATTATTATTTGTGATGCGTCAGATATCGATTAAGCATTTTGCTGTGTCTGCTGTGTTTTTGGCCATGTACTTAATTGTCTCTTTTTTTTTGCCTTTCATGTTTGTGTTTAAGGTGTCGTGGCTTCGAAGAAGAGACTTTCACATCCTAACTGTGGGTACTCTCACTTATACGAATGACCAGAGGTTTCAGATTAGCCACACAGTAGAGACGGGTGATTGGACGCTTCAAATCAAATTCGCTCAAGGCCGAGATGCTGGAGTGTACGAGTGCCAAGTGGGGTCCGATCCGCCCATCAGCCATTTTGTCACATTGAATGTCGTCGGTGAGTTACACGTTTACGTACGTACGTATGTATACAGTTAGGTTGTGTCTCGCTGTCGTTTTTCTTTCGTTGCTCTTTCTGTCTCGCTCTCTGCCCAATAGGGCACGAGGGGTCAATCGGTCGGCGAGTGACCCCGCGTTTTCCCGATTCACGTATCGGAATAAAGGGAATTGGTGTGACAAAGTGTGAAGAAGAGACATGCAGTTGCCATAGGAACAAGGACAAAGAAGAGAGACTGAAAATTCTGAAGATGTTGATCCCTAGAGTGTTGACGACGACGGCCAACTTTGAGGAGAGCAATTGGGCAGCAGTGGTTGACTGGACGCTTTCAAAAGTGTGAAATGATGGGTTTTAGGGAGGGGGGAAGGTAGACAGGAGTCATGATTACTCGCGACAACTATTTCCTCCCTAAAATTATTATTGTTGATTACGTTTTTGTTTGGTCTCGTTTCAGTTGCCAAAGCCGAAATCACTAGTCCTTCCGATATGTATTTTAAGAGTGGAAGTACCATCACGCTAACGTGTTTGATTTCGGACAGTCCTGAACCGCCGAGTTATGTCTTCTGGTACCACGAAAATCGGATGATCAATTTTGATACCTATCGAGGAGGAATCACAGTGGCCACGAAAACTCAACAGACGACAGTGAGCACGTTAGTCATCACCAACGCGCAACAATCGGACTCTGGCAATTACACCTGTGATCCTACCAACGCAGATCCCACCAGCGTCACCGTTCATGTGCTCAATGGTATGTAAATAAATGCCTCTCCCCCTCTCAACACTTCTACTACTATCTCTGTAACTCTCGGGATCATTGCCCGTGCTTTTGTATCAATCCCGATCAAGAAAATTCTCCAGTGAGACATCCCCCCATCCTCCATATCGAACAATAGTAGTAGTCCCACTAAAGACTCTGTAGCAGGCTATTTTTCCAGGTTTTCGGAAAAAAACCAACTCAATCTCACATTTTAGTCTTAGATGTGATTGGAAATGTTAATTTGAAATCACCGTTTTAAAATGGATGAGTTTGACAAGGAAAAGGTCCTTTGTGTGTCGTCCGTCCGCCTGTTCAATTTGGTGTTTGCCAACCTCTGTAAACATATGGTAATGAGATTGATTGCTTGGTGCCAATCAACAAGTCAGGTCAGTCGGCTCAACTGATGGCAAAGACGGCGATGACCACTGCGAAAACGCATACATTTTAACTGTCTGTAAAGCAGGTAGTGAATGAAGACTCTCCATTCCAACGCGTGCGTTTCCGTTTTGTGGTTATTAATAATTTTTCTGTACTCGCCCCTCAAAAAATAGCAGTTCATAACCCTTTCCCGCCTGGTAGAGTCGGGTACCCATCTTTTTCCTTTGAATGGGCAGTGTTATTCCGCACCCGATTGCCGACCAACGCTGCAACCCCTATGCTTAATATATCGTCGATCCACTGTTGGTTGGGGCACTCCACCGAGCTCTTACACCTTGGGAGTTTTTGCTCCTCTACCCGTTGACGTGCAAATGCCATCGTGCACCACATGGGAACGGGGTTCTACTTCTAATCGGAAAGAAGACGCACTCGAGGCATCTCTCTCTAGCCCAAAAGAAGACAACCCATGTCGGACAAGTATCGAGCTTAGGACCCACTGACGCAGTTATCGAGCACACTTCCCACTGCGTCACCGAGGCGGGTCTTTTCCGTAATCGCCCAACGTGTAGAAATATATTTTTCGGGTGACAAATTTTCTACATTTGGATACAAATCAGTTGTTTGGAGGTGCTAATCGGTATATTAATTTTGTTGTTGGTGTTTTTGGGTCATTAGAGCCCCCCCCCCGTCTACTACGTAGTTCTTTGGGTGTTAGGAGTACCCAGTGTCCCCAGCGGCCACCCATATTAGTACTAGCTGGGGTTGCGTTTCTTAACTTGAGTGATCAGACGAGAACTGGTGTGTTCAAATCAGTATATTAAAAGAAAGCAGGAGGGAGAAAGAAGAAATGTGGGGGTGGGCGATAATGAAATGAGGGTATATTGGAAGTGTCCCATATGAGAATGATAGATAGAGAGAGAGAGAGCGTCTATTTAAAATCTACAAATTTCATTTGTCAATGACACGTATAATAAACAAGCATAAAATCAGGCTGTAGGTAGGGAGAGAGGTGTATGTGTCTAATAGATAACATTAATGGAGAGGAGCAGTAGACAGCCCCCCCCTCCCCCCGAGAAAATGTTTTCGGGTATGTTACACCTCCGTCGAGCATCTGCAGCAGCCTCCTGTTGTCCCCTTATTCCCCCTTCAACAATAATAACAACAACACTAACAACACAAATAACAACAACAAAAAAAAGCCATAATGGGGCATAATGACATGTGCTATGTATTTAAATGCGTGCTTTTGTAGCGATTTGAATGAAGAAAACACCAACATGGTGTCGAGAAAACTTCTTGAAATGTAAAATGAGAACGAGATAAGAAAATGTAAAATTCTTCAGTGGAAGAAAAGGAAGAAGAGGAGATGAAGGGGGTACCGTGTCTTCCTTTTTTTACCCCTCTGCTTTTCTCATTTCCTGAAGTTACAAACACACCTCTATCTTACAACTAGGTATTCCGTATTGGTCCTCCTCTCTTATTTTTTATCGCCTCCTTCACTTCCCGTCTCCTCTTCGACATTAGTGGTTATTCCTTCCCTCACACCCCCTTGCTCTCATACTGTTGCCCTCCCCCCTTACTCTACGTCACACACACACACACACACACTTTCTTAGTTCCCCCCCTTTCTGTGCCCGCCTGCTGCCAGTCTTCGTCTTCTTCTTACTTGTAACCTGGCAAAATAAGTTAGTGTGTTCCAAGAGAGATAAGGTAAAATTGGCGCGTTGTAATGCACTAGTTTGCGAAATTAGGATAATAAATCAAGAACCCCGCAAGGAGAACGAAAAGTCGGTGAATTGGAGGAGGGGGGGGAAAGGAGGAAGAGATGACGATGGCACTGGGACGGGACAGATTGACATAAGATATGTGGGGGGTAGTGGAGAAAACTAAAGAGAAGCATTAAAAAACGTAGAAATGACACTACGTCTGTCTTGTAGGTAGGGGGACAGGGAAAAGGTGACAAACGAGAAATGGGCGAGTGGGGGTGTGGAGAAGGGGGAGCAGTGTAGTAACGGATTCCCCCCTCTCCCTTTTTTTTTTGCTGGAAAAAAATGTGCGGAGAGTTGTCATCATATCCATTAAGGAGTGGTTGGTGTAGTAGGCAGGGCTAAGGAGGAGGACAGGATGAGGTGGTTGGAGTGATTTTAGGCAATATTATGCATGCAATAAATCGCGATAAAGGGTTTTTTTACGTTGTGTGTGGGGGAGGGGGAGCTAGGCCCAGGGAGTAAGAAAGACACTAGTTCTCTCATACACCATTTCACTTTCTCTCTCTCTCTCTCTCCCCTTTCCCTCTTAGTCCCTTGTGCCTGTTCCTCCCTTCACCGTCCTTCTTTTGCATCAATTGAGATACATTTACATAAATACGGCCTATTTTTTTCTTTTTCTCCTCTCTGCGTCTCGACGGTCATTTTGATTGAGAGTTGCATAAATAAGGAGAGTGAGGGTGTCAAGAAAAAAAGAAGGAGTCAGTATTTTTATTTCTGTCTCTCTTACCCCCTCTTGCTTTGCCCTCTGTCCCTCTCGTCTTTCTATGGTGTTCGCACACCTCTCTTTTCTACCCTCATTTGACGGCCAATTCTCTTTCTTACTCGCCCTCCTTTACTATTTTCATCTTGACGGAGAACAGATTTTTCTGGATGAAATAGTAGTTAGGGTGTGTGCAGTTAGTGCTTACGCCCCCTTTCCCCAGCTTCGTTCTTACTCCCACACCTCCATATGCAACTCACATTATAGTTGCGCCACCACTACCAGTGCAAAAAAAAAACAGTGTGTGTGTGAGAGAGATGCTCTGGTAGGTTTTTATAGAAATGGGATTGGGAACCTGTAAATGTGTTCTAAATCCTTCAAGTCCACAGTAAAGCTCCAATAAATGGCATTTTAGAGCCGTTGTTGAGACTTTTGAGATTTTGTGCAATATTTACAGCTAAATCGAGATATTACGAGGTATTTTGCTTTTTTTTGGTGGAGATAGAGAGAGGGAGAAAGAAAGAGAGAAAAGAAAATGGCTGTGAACGACCGACCACGTCACTTAACAACCAGTCGCTGAAAATTGCACACGAGAGCTGCTTTTTGCTGCTGCTTCTGCCAAGTGACCGACTTTAGGTGGCCGTGAGGAGTCATTCGTTGACTCTGTTATCATCCACATTAGTCGCGAGTTTGTGATCAAAGTGCAGCAGAAAGATAAATATTAAGAGTGAGAGAGAGAGAGAGAGAGAGAGAGAGAGAGAGAGAGGGGAGGGTAGGGGGATGGTTCCTCTCAAAGGCATTTTAGGATTAAGTCAGTTAGTTGACGGCCAGACTTTGGAAACCTCTATACTGTATTTTGGCAATCCCCCTCTCTCTCTCCCCTTGTAAAAACGCAAAATGATTCCCTCACATACACACCTATAAAGTCAGGGGTGTGTGTTTTTTGTTGTTTCGTTGGTGCAACGGGTGGATGAGTCAAAAATTTCCAGGTGTAGGAGTTCGCCCCCCCCCTGGAGTTGGTGGAATTTCCCATTAAAAAAAACGAACAGTAGACCGACAACGATAAAAAAAGCATAGGGGTTGGGTGGCAGCTTTGTTCTGCAACTGGCTGTAGAAAAGCACTATCCAATAGCGGGAAACGGGTTAGGACTGCAGTGGCAAAGCCCTTGAGCCTCGAATATAACGAAGCGCTATATACCCTACCGAGTCATATCTCCCACCCCTCAGAAAATCCTGGCTACACCACTGGTTAGGAGTTTCGTTGGTGTTTTAGGGCCCTTCAACTACAAAGGTCATTAGAGTCCCGTCCACTGCGCAGACACTATGCTGTTAGGAGGAATTGAGGGAGGGAGGGTATTCGCAGTACCCATTGTTTCCAAGCGCTCACCCATGCTAGTACTAGCAGGATTTTTTTGTTTCGTTGGTGGTTTAGGGCCCTTCAACTGCAAGGTCATTAGAGCTACGTCCATTTCGTACTTCTAATGCAGCGACACCACACTAATGTGACGATTTTTGGATATTAGCGGTATCCAGTGTTCCCAAGCGGCCACCCAAGTTAGTACTTGCTGGGGCTGCGTTGCTTAACTTGAGTGATCAGACGACAACTGGTGTGTCTAGGGAGGGGTGCAGCGCTATACTTTTAGTAATATGTCCCGTAAATTCGACGTGCAAGGTGTTGAGAATCGAACCTCTAAACCATGAACTGTGTGGAATTATTTATTACCGTATTTGTTTTCAGGAGAAAAACCGGAAGCGATTCATACGGACACGAAAGCGTCAACTGGAAGTCGACACTGGACAAGTGACGGTCCACACGTAATGAAAGTGATTGGTCTTCTCTTTGGATTGATGACGAACTGTTGGCTGAGTAGTTATGCCAGATGATGGTCTCAGGTGTGAAATTATTACATCACCGGTGGGGGAGGAAAAGACAACTATGTACTACTCCTCCCACTCCCAAAAAAGAAACCCTAGACATTTTTATCTACCAACGTGTGTGGTTTTCCTCCTCCATATTTTCACCATAACGGAAACACGTCACGGACCTGTTTTAAGAACTCTATGGAATGGAGCCCTCGGGCCTTTCTTTTACCTCCCTTTTAAGGGAGGGAGAGTGGAGGGAATTTCTTCCCCTAATTGACTTATCAACTGTTGGTTATCTATCCTTCCTTTTCTTTGTCGATCAAAACAGTTTCTTCTTCAAGAAAAAAAAAAGAGAGGAAAGAGAGCGGACACTGACCAACAGTCTTCTGGTTGGTAAATGTTACTAAGTTACCTCTTTTTTTTTCTTTCGTATGGTCCTTCCGTTCCCCCCCCCCGGCCTGTCGTCCTTTCATCACTCATTCAGGACTACTCAAAAACAATATCAAGTTGTTGACCTTTAACCCCCATTTTAAAACTTATTTACCCTCGTCCGCATTCCCCGGCCTTCTTTACACCTCCCACTTACCACACGTGTACTGTACACCTCTCTCTCTCTCTCCGTCTCTATCTACAGTACTAACTGGTCACTTTCAATTTTATTGTTATCAAATATTTCAGTAGGGGCCGGCCAACAACCCCCTCAAAAAACTTTTTTCAGTGCTCGGTGGACATTTACACATACACACAACAGTATATCTGAGACCACTACATTCGAGTGATGAAAAAGAAAAAGTGAAGGAGGGGGGGGGGTTATAAAAAAAGGCGCCCCATTCTCGTATGGGACAAAATGGAATGTAGGCGATGCTCCTACCTGGGACGATGTCGTCATGGTCGTCGTCTTCGCCGTCATCGTTGTTATTAATTATTATTATTGTTTAAAGAAGAGGAAGAAACAATTTATCGCATCATCAGTATTGTGGTGTTGCTGCGATTCAGAAGTGTTCTTCGATTGGTCAGGTGGTCAAGCACAGCAAAGTGACTACCTTCTATTTTTTTTTCGTCATTTGTAAACTACTACATTGTGTTTTACAGGTGTGTGTGCGTGTGGGTGTTCGTCTCATCGTGGAATTTCAACACCAAAGAGTTGCGCATGCGTACTGATTTCAACACGGCCGGACATTGCTCAACCAATTATCAAAGCTCCTAAGTGTTTTGCGGGTATCTCACAAGGCGGCGGCGTTATTGTGTCGTTGTTTTTGCACGCGGATATTTTTTTTTTTTACCAAGAAATGTACTTCTATTAGGTGTTTTGGCCAGTTGACGTGGTGTGAACAGGTGACGTCATCATCGTAAGTAGCCACCAATCCCAACCCCCTCACCCCCGCCTCCCTCTCCACTCTACGGTCAAGTCGTGGCCGCCGGCCACTCCTGTCGCGTTTCACCTCCTGGTTGATGTTTTTTTTTTTTTCATTTTTTTTTCTTGTCTTCAGCCTGGGACTTGACTGACCCTGGTCCTGTTTCTCTCACTTGTTAACTTCTTTTTCACCTGTTAACTCTTCATCTAGGGTCAAAAAATGAAGACACTGTGGGCTGGACAAACCCGTCCTTGTCATCTATCTACGTTTGTCTGTTTCCTACTCGCGCACTTTATATAGTAGTCTGTGGTCATCTAACTTTGGAGATGACCTTTCGCTGCTTCTTCTTCTTCCCCCTCCTCCTCTTCCTTTCTGCTTGTTGAAGTGGACAAAGAGGGGGTGGGGGGTGGGGTCATCATGCTAAGCTGTTTCTTATATTTTTAGAGTGACTAATTATAAGATGAAGATAAAAGTTATATATTTACAGATTTGAAATGATGTTATCAGCAGCCAGGTATCTAACCACATTGATTATGGTTTGGTTCACACACACCCACCACTTGGTGTCGTCGTCTTCTTTTCTCATTTCTTGAAGAAGAGGAGGCAGCAACAAGGAGAAGAAAGTCGTCTTGAAATTGATAAGAAAAATGTCTAAAGAAGAAGAAAAATATTTGCCGGACAACAATTATAAGAAACAGCACTGAAAAATATATATTTCTTTTTCATTTTTCATATTATTTATTAATCAAAAAACACTGAAATTGAATTTCTGTGAACAGAGATTTTTCAGTGAAGGTGTTGAAAGGGGTAGGGCTAAAAAATAAGGGCAAGGGTCAAGATGGTCAAACACAAAGGAATGTGGTAACAAAAAAAAAAAAAGAAAGCAAAACCTCACGCACACACACACACACACCAACAAATGAAGCCTTGTTGTAATTGTGACTTTATCAAAATAAACTGGTAAAATTATATTAAAAATGAAATCCAATTTTTCATAAATTCGAATTTG
Organism: Trigoniulus corallinus; assembly: GCA_013389805.1. Taxonomy (NCBI): domain Eukaryota; kingdom Metazoa; phylum Arthropoda; class Diplopoda; order Spirobolida; family Trigoniulidae; genus Trigoniulus; species Trigoniulus corallinus. Next base: position 16,792,270 of record JAAFCE010006668.1, read on the forward strand.
GGGTTACGTCACACACACAGTGTCCAGAAGTTAGAATAAACTCTCTGTGTCCAGCTTTTGTAACGGTCGCAAAACAGAATTGAGGGAGTAAAGAGAAAGTGTCAAAGATATTAGGAACCATTGCGACCCTCATCCTTCTTATAGATGGGGTATTTTTATCTCTTGTTTCGATGGTGCTTTACGACCCCCCCCCCCGCCCTCTTCAACTACATTGGAGCCTCGTCCATTGCATAGTTCTAATGCAAAGACTGCACAGACACTACACTAATGCGACGATTATTGGGCATTATCAGTACCCAGTGTTCCCAAGCGACCACCCATGTTAGTACTAGCTGGGGTTGCGTTGCTTAACTTCAGTCATCAGACGAGAACTGGAGTGTCCAACAAAATGGATGGAGGTGAACCCTCTGAATTTCCTTTATTTAAGGGCATTAGTCAACATCACATTAGTTGTGGCACTCAGCGGCGTCACTAAGGGGGTGCGGGCCTCACCGGGTGACGCCAACCCTAGCGACACCACTGGCACTGGTACTCACAGCAGATACTTTTAACTGACCACCAACTTACTGAGCATGGATCACCACCACCAAATTGCAGGAGGAGGAAGCCGCGTTCTCTACAACTTTTCTGTATTTTAATAGGTTCAGGTTCGATCCTCGTACAGAGCTGAAATATTTAAAACAATTTTTGTTTTCTGTTAAATAAAAAACAAGAAAAAAATTATATATTTAAAACAACATCAACAACAATAACAAATAAAAAATTAAAGAAAAAAAGAAAGAAACCTGCTGAGTAATAATTTTCTTTTTATCTGAAATTATTAAAATAGTTTTGAAACATTTCTGAAAGTAATAATTCAAAATTAAGAAATTGTAAACAGCGCCGCCAACTTGTGTTGGAGAGGAACAACAACAACAACGCGGATCGTCGTCGTCATGGTCACTGCAACCTGTTTTAATTCACAACAATGAATCGACACAATTGATTCGATTAATAAGCATATTTCCCATATTGAATAATGCCATCAACTTTTAATATATCGTACACTTCAGATCACACACCTTTCTTTTTGTTTTTAACAACCCATTACCAGTCTTGAACTCTACTTCAAACAGTTCCCTCCTTATCCTCCTCTCCTTCACAACACACACACACAAAACCCAAGGAGTACTGGGGCTGGTTATTTTTATCAGAGGCATTGATCTACCTTTTTTTTTCTTGGTTTGTTTTTTCCTTTCTTTCTTCAAAAATGTTTCTTTTCTCTAAGTCCAACTTCCGGTCTCTGGAGAAAGTCCAACTTCTGGCCTCTGGGGTGGGTGCGTGTGGCTGTATGCCATCAATTCGCGAACACTTTGAAGAGTAGATAGAAACCCATCAAGTAAATATAAAGTTTCAGTATTTTTTTTGTCTTTTTTCTTTAAGGGCATGAGAATTTCAGTAGAGGATATACTAAGTATTTTTTCCTCTTGGAAACATGGAGAGAAAGGTGAGAGGTGAGGACAAAAAGTAGAAGAGAGGGGGGCTAGGTTTTTTTTTCCCTGAAAAACAAAAAAAGATGCTTACGGTGACAGCAAAAAAATATATACTGTATGTCACTCCTGCGCAACAAGCAATGTGTTGAAATGATTTTTACACAAGCAGCAAAGTAGCAGCGGCGGCAGCAGCAGTGATGTGGCGGCGATGTAGCAAGCCGCACGCACAATGTTGCACCTCAACAACGCGCAAAACACAACTGTCCCACGTCAACAAATGGGCCACAGAAGATTTAAAGGTAGGATCCAATTGACGACATTTCAAAATGGGTCGGTTAAATACAACAAGGAAAAAGTAAATGAATGCGGAGGAGTAGGACAAGAACGAGGAGAAGGAAAGAAGTACAGAAGAGAGATGACACGACGGAAGGAGGAAGGACAGGCAACAAGAAGAGGACAGGACGGGATGTAGAGGATAAATGTTGTATTTACAAACACGCCATCATGCTACATGGTTATTAGTCGATATTAAAGGGCAAAAAAGAAAGGATAGAGAGGGGGGGGATGGTGTAAAGGTGGGTTAAAACGACGGAGGGCAGAGAGAGAGAGAGACAAGGGTGAAGGGAAATGAAAACCGTATTTTTCTTCGTCCCCCTCGCACGTCAGTCCACTTACAGCGACATCGTGGGAGACGACGCCGACGACGGTGGCGGTGACGACGGCGACGACAACGGCCAAAGTCCCCGTGTCGCGCCAATGACGACGCACCAGTAGCAGCAACGTGACTAGACCAGGTTCCGTGAGAGACGGCAGACGGAGACTGTCATCGCACAACTATGGAATGTGCACACATCACTAAACTCAGGGAAATTAACAGTGGAACATTTTGGGACAATAGGTGCAGCCCACGACTTCGGTTCCCGTCATCTTTCAGAGCCCCGCGTTTCTCGCCTGAAACAACAAATAACACCATTATCAGCATTCACAAGCATCCCGATAGGAGAGAAGGAGGAGGAGGACCTCGTTAGGTCCATTGCAGGAATACAGGTAGTTGAAAGCACCCGGGGTGCAGGAGAAGACCAGAACAGACGTGAGAACAGGTTGCCCGTAAGGATATATATGGTAGTGGGTGAGGTGGACGGGGACCTGGTGGGAGATAGGCGGGAGTGGAAGACTAGAACCCGCGGATCCGACTCTGCCACAGGCGGGATAAAGGGATGATAACATTCACTCACCCATATCTAGATATATTCGACAACCGGGACAAAACAAAACTACATCCTGAGGAGGGGTGGAGAAGGGAGGAGGCACTTTACACTGGGTGCTTATGGGCTACGAAAACTATATGTCTATTAGGGCCTACGAGAACCACCTGTCATGTTGTATCCCACCCGTTGTGAACCGTAGAAATGACGTCAGAATGTTATGATCCACTCCTGGGACGGTGGTCTCACAATACGGCGAGGACATACTTCGTGAAAAGAAGAGTGCAAGCTACACCAAGAAGAAGCGCCCCACCAAGCTCAAGCTAATAACCAGTGAAGTCCAAAGGGCACAACCAAAGCCATAGCCTAAAGTCACATGATAAACAGTTCCGGACTAGTGTCCCAAAGACAACAACAGATGTTTTAGAAGCTACTCCGATAGTCAGGGTGGAAACGCATTTCATCTACCAAAATCCCTGAAAACGGGAGGGACGGGGGAAGGGAAAGGATGAAGGATTGGTGGTGTCCAGAATGCATCAGCAATACATACCATTTAAGACATGGATCATGATGCTGGCATTGTTGGCATTTGACGGCGAACAAGTGTAGATTCCAGAGTCTGCAGGCTGCGCGTTGGACACCAGCAGGTGACTGGTAGTGACGTCACCTTTATTAATCTCCACGTTGACGCCACCTCGCGGCGACTCATAACTAAGCACTTTATTATTGTGATGCCAAAAGATGAATGCTTTATTCGGATCTCTCAGACTAACTTCACACGTCAGATTGATGGTACTTCCGGTCTTGATGTAACGTTCAGATCCTTCTTTAATCGTTGCTGTAGTTACTAGATGAGGGGAGAAAGGCAGGAAAGGAGCCACAAGACAAACAGAAGGCAAAAAAGAAGGCAGGATATGTACAAAACAAAAATAATAAATTAACACTGGCATCTCTTGCAATGACATTCTAATTCATTCTGTCAAGTTCAACGGACAGTTAACCACACTCCTCCCATGTGACTACTGGACGCAACACTGACCACATTACATAGTCAGTCATCACATCCACCTCAACCTCTTTATAAAAGAGGTTACTCAACGACTGCATGCGCAACGATATGATCAACTTGCAGAAGTGTCCAGTTTACTGAAACGTAGGACAGCGGTGTCCAAACTAGAGTAGTCACGCAACAAAATTTTGCAAAATTCACATTTGACCCCCAACTGTGACTAGCGAAAAACAAACCGTCTTTCAGCATTGTATCTATCGTCAAGGCTGGAACCCGCTGACCTACAGAAGTGGATGCGAGTGACCAACGGACACAACTCCTGAAACTACATTATTGAAATATAGTGCTTTTTCACCAGATATCAGAAAGAGAGAGAGAGAGAAGAGGTGTGTCCGGTGCAACATGAAAAAAAGAGGTGGACTGCTGCTCCTCCCTTTTTATATTCCTAACATGGCCCAGTGCCACTGTACAAGTCACAAACTCAAGGCCGGCTCTGAGAGCAGGAACATGTTAGTGTCTCCACAACATTTTTTCATTAATGTAGATGCCGTGAACCAGTGATACCACCCTGACCAAGAAAGAAGGGTGGTGGTGGTGTACGATAAGGATTGACCACCAAATTACCTTAGCATCTGAAATAATTCAGCGGTCATCTTATCCCACACCAATCACTCAAAATATTACTACTAATGATTTCAGTGCTGCATTTGGCTGTTCGAGTTACAGAGGTCCCATTGTAAACTTGACAACCAATGACCAAAAAGCCGCCATAATAGAAAAACATGATGGAGGGCTCATGAACGTCACGTCGGGCCATTGGAGTGGGGATAGAGGCATGGCCAGTAAAGGGAGTGCAGGTTGGATGTGGATGGAAGAAAAAGAAAGTGCGAGCTACTACTTGCTATGGTAAAAACTATGTGCCTACCCTGGGTGTGCCTTGGACGTTGCGATCTATTGAAAGGTCTTTCTGTTGTCTTATTTGGTCTACGATTTTTGCCGCCTAAAGAAAACAAATTTTCCCGGAAATCATACAGGAAAATAAAGAGAGAGAAAGAAAGAAAAATAAATAAATAAAAACAAAATAAAATAAATATAATCAAAAATTAACATTTCAAAAATGATACATCAACCATTTGAAATAACACTCTGACCTTCTTCAGAGGTCAACCCACTCTAAAGAAACATAATAAAACAATAACCTTTATTATATTTGGGTGTCCGGTTAGGGCGCCAATCATCTGCAAGAACAGATAAAATAACAATCAGGAAGGAGAAATAAATTAAACGCAACTCAAGAATTTTTAAAGGGAATCCATTGGTCGCCACCATCTTCCATTCCAAGATCCAAAATTTAAAAATATATGAAATACCGAAACACATAAATTTATAAAAAGATAAAGTGAATAAATAATAACGGCAGAACATAAAATAATAATACTTTAATAAAACATAGGAGAGAAAGAGAGAGAGAGAAAAAGAGATTACTACTAACGGTTGCATAAGAGAAAATCAATAGAAACGTCAGGTGCAGAGTGAAAAGATGCCAGCATCTGTCATGTTAGAGATGTTGGCATCAAGCCTGACACTTGACATCACGTAGATCTGAGGTCCGCAACAGCGCCCAGGGCTCAACTCTATACTCAAGCAGCACAACCAGCCATCAAGTGTAAATAAAATAAGTAGAGACATCTCTAAATGAAAACATTCCCTTGTTAACTTACTGCAAAGGTGTACAAGCCCTGCAATGTTGCTCAGCAGATGACGATGATCTGTTTTTTTTTAGTGACCGCGCTTCAACTCCTACCCTCTAGAGCAGTCTGTCCCGTCCATCCACAGCTCCCTTAGTGCTTCCCCCCGTTTCTTTGGTGTTGTAAGGCCCTTCAGCTACAATGGCCATTAGATCCCCGTCCACTGCGTAGTTCTAATGCACAGTCTGCACAGACACTACGCTGTTACGACGATTATTTTGGGGGTGTTAGCAGTACCCAGTGTTCCCAAGCGGTCACTCCCATCCCAGTACTCTCTGCAGTTGCGTTGCTTAACTCCAATGATCAGACGAGAGAACTGGTGTGTCCAACGCAATGCAGCTGCTCCCTCCCTTAGTGCCGATAGCATCAAAGGCAGATGAGAACAATAGAACCACCTCTGTCAAACCACGACGCCCAATGCAGCAAGAGATCAGCAATAAACCAAAGACTCGTCATTACAATTTTCATCTCATCGTGCTAACACACTTCCGGTCAGTCTTTAACTTTACCCCCGTCATGTCATCTCCTGGTGCAGTTGAATGGGGCAGGCTATCAGCAGCACGCCTATATGTATGGGCGCACGTGGGTCACAATCTAACCCCCAGCCAGGTTGGTTCTAACAAGTTAGAACATTGTAAAGATACCAATGTCCGTGTTGAAACAGCCACCTACTATCGGTCAGGATGCCGTGCAGTCAACTGGACAAGTTACAACCAACAAAGACAAATTGGTCAAAGCCTAATATGTCAAGCTCCTGATGCAGTTTCGCGCCGTAGATAGTCCAAATACTAACGCTTTGCAGTTTCTTCGATAGAAGCAAGAAAACTGTTAATACAAGGAGGCAGTTACCTTTCGTTTTTTTTTTCCATTTTCGGCTTTTCGGCACCCCTTTACCTCTCTCTTTCTCTCCCTCCTCTCCACACACACTCACTACTACTTCTTCTCACCAATATTTCTAACCCTTCTTGCCACCAGTTGCAGAGTGGGGTACCCCGACACGAGCGGACTATTGAAGGACATTTTTTTCATACAGCCGGCTGCCGACCTAATGCTGCAAAGCTTCTCTTATTTAACGTCGGCCTATTTTCCTCGTTGCATTACTTTTCCACCACAGACGCCAGGGGGCGAGTCCCTACAGCGGAAAATTCGATATCGATCTACAAGTATATGTTGCTCCATGTAGAGAGGGAGTTGTTAAGTGCAGTGCAGATATCGTGCACACCACACGGCGAGTCATTACTTCACTTCTAACCCCGAACGGCAGAGATACTTCGTTGGTGGGCTTCTCTCTCTTTAAACTGCATAAAGATGTCATCCATCTCGGCCAGGCTCAATCCTGTATCTATCAAAGCAACTCTTACACCCTTTCCCGCCTATGAGAGGGTCAGGTATCCATCTTGTCCCTCTGAATGGACACAATGATGATATATTGGACGGTATTCTTCCGCAGCCGGTTGCCGATCAAGCTGCAGCCCCTATGCTTATTTGATCGTCGGTCTAGTGTTGGTTGGGGCACTCCACCGAGTTCCTACAACTAGGAATGTTGTCACATCGACTCGTTGCATAGTAGAGAGAGTTCTTTGACGTGCAAATGCCATCGGGTGACCTCGGGTCACTCTCTCTCGCCCGAAAGAAGCCGACCAGTATCGAACCTAGAGACCTCAGTCCAGCATCGAACCCAGAATCACTGAATAAATATGTAATCGTTTATTACCGATACCTTGCTAGCGCGATTTTTCATGCTAGACCCATATGCCTAGATCCCCACCAGCACCCTAGCAACACCTTTGCCGTTCGCACCCATTCTAGCCGCTCCACCCCAACACCCGCATGACCTCTTCCAATGTGGGGGTTCCCCAACATCTCCTGCAGTGGTCCAGCACCACACTCCTGGCATCCTTCACTCGATCCCCACACAATCCACAGCCCTTCTTCCACCCGTGATCTTTGTCATCCTCTGTTTCGTCTACAGTTAACCAACTGTTGCCCGAAACAGGAGTGAGCTCTCCCACGTATTGTCATAGATTACCTCCCTCTCTATCTTAAGCTTGTTCCCTCCCATCCATAAACCCTCAGTGTTTTCTTTGCCGCCTTTCCATTTGCCCCAATGACGCAGTTACCGAGCACGCTGCCTACTGCGCCACCGAGGTGGGATCAATCCTGCATCTATCGACACGAGAAATTGGATACCCTAACCTACGAGCCACCGAAAACAGACTACGCACTAGAAAGTCAACTTTTCAATTTTCTCCTTATGAAGCATCTTTCTTTCTTTCTCTCCACTAGTTCTCTTAAAATCCTTCAAATCACTTTCTTATTTCCTCACCAACTAAAACATCTGACGCATTCAATAAACAATTTTCAATCAGATAAGAAATAATCTTTTTAAGCTGGCAACGCATTTTTAAGCACACACACGCACAAGCAAGAGAACCGTCAATTCAGCAGGAGGCAGCCAATACTAACATAGACTTAAGAGGGACAGAAAAGGGACTGAGGGAGAAGGAGGTTAAATGAAAGGGATAAAGAGGGAGAAAGAGAGAGAGGGGGGACCAACACGGAATATAAGACGATATAGACAGAGTCTTTAAAAACCACCACATCATCCTGCATCCATCTGATAAAACAGATCCTATACATTACAACGATATAGCAACAGCAGTAGTGAGTGGTCACAACAAACCCGTTGACAACAAGTTAAGATTTTCTTTATAGAAATGTGTTTTTAAAAATAATAAATTCGGCCTTCAATTCCGTTAGCACAAATACATAAGCCCTAAAGCGAAAGGCAAGACGAAGAAAAGGGGGAGAAAATCTCACCAACCAAGTTTAAGTCTTTAATCTTGTGTTGTCTTAAGAAATTCTCCTTCTTACACACCATAATCTTGAACATCATCGATTACCTCTTTATTGGGTATATTCACACCTAGAAATAGGTAGAACTCCACACAAAAAAAAACCACTGGACTGAGAAAGACTGTGTTTCCTTCATTCCACTCACCAGTTTCGTTGGTGTTTTAGGGCCCTTGAACTACAAGGTCACTAGAGCCCTGTCCACTGCATAGTTCTAATGCAAAGACTGCACAGACACTACACTAATGCGACGATTTTTGTCTATTAGTAGTTCCCAGTTTTCCCAAGCGGCCACCTATGCTAGTACTATCTGGTGTTCCGTTGCTTAATTTCAGTGATCAGACTAGAACTGGTGCATCCGACGCAATACAGCAGCTCCAAAAATGGCTGTGAAAGGGAAGGTTAAGATTGGAGGGTGGGCGCAGGAATAACAATGAATAATTTCTGGACACTGACTGTGAAAATAAAGCAACAAATTTCAGCGACGAAATGACCATGACTACTATTCGGGCTATATTACCAATGATGTCCACCGTCTGTCTCCATCTCTCTCTTTCTCTATGTGTGTCCCCACTTTTGATTTCTCGAATTAAAACTGCATACAACACCAATGTACCTAAAACAGGCAAAACGGACACCTAGCAACAAACTCAACAATTCTACTTGACAAATAGCCAACACATGTAATGGACAGCTATGATGACATTTGCGATAAAACAGCAATTATTTAAATTTCGTGGACATTGAATTTTTCATTATAATTGACATCACAGTTTAGTGATTCTTCCTTTTATCATTATGTAGTTACAATAATAATGCGTTTGAAGCCAATCGACAAAGGCTCGTCTCGTCTGATGGAAACCCGAGTGGATATCCATTCAGAGAAAAAGAGAGATGGAGTAAGGGAAAGGAATAGCAGAAGGTGGAGGAAGTGGACGAAAGTGAGCGCAACAGATGGACGACGAATCCGATTGGCAGTTAGTTTGTTAGACAAACATGGAAAAAAAAGTTTTATTGTAAGTACAGTATTATAGGCCTATATTACTTGCTACAAGTCATTAGCGTTTCACGCAACAAATCACTCGAACACATACTTACCAATAACTGTGAGGCTAACAAACATGCTAATTTTAGGCTCGGTGCTCACTTGGCAGTCGTACACGCCCGAATCTCTTTTCTGCAGATATTTAATTTGTAAAGTCCAGTCGTCACTGTTATCCAAATGAAGAGCTTGAAAGCGCTGATCGGTGGTGTAGGTGTACTTGCCTACCGTTAAAATATGCAAATCACGTTGCCTTATCCAGGAAACCTGAAAAGAAGAGAAACATAAATGATGTATGCAATAGGAAAAACAACGTCATTATTATTATTTCGTAGCCGAGTGACAAATAGAATTGAATTTCTCCTCATTCGACGACAATTCGTCATTTACCAGTGGTTAACTGTCCATTCTGCAGTAAGAAACACAAGGGCAAACTAGGAAAAAGGTTTTTTTTTTTAATTTTTAGTAGAAAGGTGAGAATTACACAGAAATGATGAGATAATTCAAACGGCACTATTGAACCTTCAATTCGTTAGCAAACTGAATAAAAAAAAACTTACAACGAAAGCACAAAATGTCATTTAAAATGGCTTTGTCATTTTAAACGTTCGAAATTCGTTCCATTTCGCAGATGTCAGTTAACTCCAAAGCTGCCACGCCATCTATCGACCTTTAGGTTCAACTGCGCAATGACGCTCACATCACAACACGTCATAGAGAATATACGTATTGAAGTACAAAGACTGTCCCAAAATTTGCATTCAGGGTAGAAGGGCCCCGGAGAAAATGAATGGACCAAAACAAGGAACATACGAAATACACGATTATATCTAAAGTAACAACATGTAATCTGGAAAATTAGTACTTTTTTTAATGACCGTTCAATTGGCTCTGTCGACGACTATCCACAGGGGGGAATGTGCCTCTTGCAGGCCAGTCTAACCCAGCTCTAATTATAATGCATTACAATCAAAACAAAAATCTACTCCTAACCCTTTTCCCGCCTATGACAGGGTCGGGTACCCATCTTGTCTCTCTTGAATGGGCCCAAGGGCAGTGTTTTTCCACAGCCGGTTGCCGACCAAAGCTACAACCCCTATGCTTATTGATCGTCGGTCTGCTGTTCGTTGGGGCCAGGCGCGGATCCAGGGTGCGGGTTTTTTGGGTTGCACCTATAAACTTATGCGCAAAATATATGAGAGTTTTAGCTCAACCCCCCCCGGATCCGCCACTCGTTGGGGCATTCCACCGACACCAGGGTAGGGAAGCTCCTACACCTGGAAATGTTACCTCATCTACCCATTGCATAAGAGAGGGAGGGAGGGTTTTGTTACGAGCAAACGCCATCGTACACCACACGGGACCTTGGTTTTACTTCTCGTCCGAAGGAAGGCGCACTCGGGGCATCTATCTCTCTTGCCCGTAAGAAGCAGCCAACCCACCTCGGTAAAGTATCGAACCTAGAACCACTGATGTAGTTACGGAGTACGTTAACCACTGCGCCACCGAGGCGGGATACTGCAAATCAAATACCACAAATGACAAAAATGCACATAGGGAAACCTGTATGAAGTCTGGAGGGGGGGGGAGATGACGAATGGCTGGCTCACTTTGGGGAATAACTATGTGTCACCTTTAGTACAATCTGCGTAAATATTTACCCGAAAAATTGCAATCGGAAGTGGGATTTACTGAGCTGTTTTTAAGATTTATGACCGGCCTTTAAACGAGAGAGGCATGTGGTAACAGCGTGTGTGCGTGGTTTATAAGACCTCTTGTTTTTCATCACGCCCGCCCACAAGTCCGGGGTAGAAGGGTGCAAATACAAGCCAAAAGTGTGGGTGTGTTTTATGGATAGTGAAGGGCCGGGATCACGAGACCGGACTCTACTCCCAAATACATCTTAGCATCTCAACAGGATATGAATCAGGATTTGAACACTGGTGAGGAGGGTAGGAGCTACAGGAGCTAAAAATATAACATCTTTTAAGCATCATCGCTTAAATATTTAAGAAGAAATTACGACAAGACATGACCTTCGACCTTTTTTTATACTTGGCCCATTCATGAGTCAAAACTCACATCAAAATACCATCGAATGAACGCAGCTTACAAAAATCAATAATGCTCTAAATTCCACAGTAGACACTAACGACATCTAGTACATCCACGCAGAACGTGTGACACGCTTACTACGACGCTACAGCTCAGAGCTGTACGCTTAAAAAAGGCTGCATTCAAATTACCAAGGTATCGATCCTCTGACATGTCAGCTTCAACATGATGTCAACCAACAATTGCACTTGCAGTGACAAAGCCAGGACTAAGAAGAGGATGGCCCTTGAGGCACTGCAGCACCTTTTATTTTTGAAGACCGTTGTCGTAACATCACCCCTTCCCCCGTCAGAGTAGTCAAAGGAAAGAGATACTCTTTTTAGTCACCTGCTAAGGGCTAACAGCTAAATCCGCCTGTTGACCGAGTGACATACTTCAAAAATTCATTTTTCAAACGCCTTTTTCCCATCCACCGCCACCTCCTCCTCCTTGATTAAATAATTTTCAAAACTAAAATGTCTCTCTACTTTACAAAATGACAGATTTGACATCCTAGAGAGAGAGAAGGGGGCGAACGAGAGAGAGCGCGAGAGAAAGTGCTGCTGCATGCAATCGATGAGGTCGCAACCTGCATTTGGGCAGCGAAAACTCTTCTACTTTCCACTTTAAATAAACATTCGTTTGCAGGATGCTCGGGTCAACTCTTTAACCCCTACAGTAAACTACACGAATAAGCCTTAGTAGATTACACAATGGATCAGCCGGAGGCCCGAAGAAGGAGAAAAAAAAACTGAAATATGATATTAAGCGAAAGAGACAAGAGTGCAACAGGATGTCCCAAACCTGAACATTTCTTTTTTTTTTCAATCCTTCAGCTTTCTCCACGTTATCCAACCAACCCTAGGAATCGAGCTCTCAACCCTTTGGGAAATCTTGCAAGCAATTACTACACACTGACTACCGCAGTATATCTTCCTTCTAAATCACCGTGAAATGTAATCAACTTCAATTAATTACGCCGTATAGATGTGTGTGTGTGTATTCTACTAGCAGCAACTAAGTAGGGAAGGCCTGCAACCGTCACCTACACAGTCGCAGGCCGCGCTCTTTCATGTCACCAATGATGACGACTTAAGCCCTTTAAAGATTTCACCTAAGATCTGAGTAATGTAGGAAAAGCATCCTCAATCAAAGGCTTTGCAATGATGATGATGACGACGACGACGCGACATCATTTGAATCTTATTCAAAGTTGCTTGCTCTCGTTTAAAACTCCGCCCTCGTACACCGTGACCGTCACCGCCGACATCCGGAACGAAACAATCTTCAAAGAATTACCTCTTTCAAAGAGATTTCTCCTTCACTCCCTAGCCCAGGGCGCATCATTTAACCACTCTCTTCAACCCCATATATTATCTTTAGTTCCTAACTGGCTCCTATTCCTTCACCTCCTGTATGCCCGCTAAATTTTGTCCTAAGTAGATAATGGTCTTTAAAAACCGCATTTACTTTAATACAGGATTATAATAAACGGAAGTTTAAAATAGCCTAGTAGCAGAATGCGCCATTAAACGAAACCCATCGAGCAGACGGCAGAGAAGAATTGACTAACCACACCAAGCAGTTGACAGAGAGAGGGAGTGAGGGACAGAGCTGAGCAGTGACTTCTCAATGAACGACAACAATTCCCAATAGTGAAATATTTACTACAGTAATTGACACAAGGAAGAGGGGGGGGGTCGGGATTATTACTATCACATCCCATCATTGACAGGCAAATATATTGCATCAAAAGCAAGCAACTCTTACCCCTTTTCCCGCCTAGGGCACGGTAGGGTATCCATCTTATCCACCTGAATGGACAAAAGGATGATGTATTCGACAGTGTTTTTCCGCAGCTGATTGCTAGCCAAAGCCCCCACTCCCGTGCTTATTTCTCGTCGGTCTATTCTTCGTTGGGGCACTTCACATTGCTCATACACCTGGGAATTTTACCTCATCCAGCCGTTTCTTAGGTGTTTTAGGGCCCTTCAACGACAACGCCATTAGAGCTCCGTCCATTGCAAAGGCCTAGTGCAGAAATTGCACACACTAATGCGCTGATTATTCGCAGTACCCATTGTTTGTTGGTGTTTCAGGGCCCTTCAACTACAAGGTCATTAGAGCCCCGTCCACAGCATAGTCCTTATGCACAGACTGCACAGACACTACACTTATGCGACGATTTTGGGGTATTAGCAGTACCCAGTTTTCCCAAGCGGCCACCCATATGTCAGTACTAGCTGGGGTTACGCTGCTTAACTTCAGTGATCAGACGAGAACTGATGTGTCCAACGCAATTCGCCGCTCTCTTGCAGTACCCATTTTTTTTTTTGAGCGGCTACCCATGTTAGTATTAGCTGGGGTTGCGTTGCTTAACTTCAGCGAACAGACCAGAACTGGTGTGTACTAGAGAGTTGCATACTAGAGAGGGTTCTTTTACGTGCAAATGCCATGGTACACCACACGGGACCTCGGTTTTTACTTCTCGTCCGAAGAAAGGCGCCCTAGGGGCTTCTCTCTTTCTCTCGCCCGGTAAAGAAGCCAATCAACCTCGGGTCAGTATTGAACTCAAGATCACTGACGCAGTTACCGAGCATGCTACCTACTACGCTTAAATATACCCACCATCGTTCAAATACTACTTTTTGACTACAGTACAAAAAGACTGACAACACGAACTTTATATTCTTGTCCGAGTCAGTTACATTACAAATCTTTCGTCACCCCAACGACAGGCATCCCAAATGGGAATAAAAAATGGTTCTTTAGAAACCTAATATTCTCAAAACAAAGTATTACAAATCGATTTTAGAGTCAAGCATTCACAAATTGCGTCATTCAGACTAACTAACCAAAAAAAAAAAAAAAAAGAGGGAGGAAGAAGGAAAGGGCTGATTTATGAAGACAAGGGAACACATTTCGCCCACACACACGCAATAGGTCACGAGAACCCCACCCCTACACCATTAAATGCGTGTTTAATCTCTGAAATCATAGAATGACTTAACGAGATAAAAACATGTCCCATACAAATAAAAAAACCAGTTTATTTGTAAAATTCAAAAGAATTAAAATTAGGAGTTGCATTTTTGTTGTTGTTGCTGCTGATTAAAAACCGACAGAAAAAACAACAATCCTCGATTGCATGACAGAAACAATGTCAGTAGTCTAGATAACTTTCAAGATTTCCAAAGATAAATTTTAATAACATCCTCTCACTCGTCTTCTTTTCTTATTTTGCATCTTCCGTTTTCAAATGATACATGTTTCAAACAAAGGATGCGAGATGAAGAGAAAACCAAAGGGGTAAGTCTAATCATGCCACTTCTTCCTCCTCATCCTCATCCTCCGCCTTCCTGAATCAACCATAAAATTTCCAGCAAATAAGCACGTTTGCTTAGTATTTCATTTTAAAATTGATTTTTTTTAAGTCCACCTACTCCTAAACTCCATCAGTACAAAGGGCACGAGGGAACCGGATAGACAAAGACACACACAGATACATGAAAAGTCCGTTTTCAGCTACCAAAACTCTCTCCTATTTCCCTTGAGTAAACATATGCTACATTCACTCTTGAATAAACAGACTTCTCAATTAAATATCCTGTTTTCAAGTACCGCCTTTTTCGTCTTGGAACCCTCTGTTCCTCCCGCCCCCGTGATGTGGCGGTTCGGATCCCTTTAACCTCTTTCAAGAGCGGATTTCCTTCTTCTCATACATGCCTTCAGATAAAGCTAAGAAGAAAAGTCGAAGGAGGCAGAGGGGAAAGGTAGGAGGATGAGGAAAGGGAGGGGGGGGTAAGGCAGAGAGGGAAGGGTGAAGATTTGTTGATGTCACCCACCATAGGGCTTGCAACCAACTACCTTACAGACAACTCTAGGGTGCACTTCCAGCGTGTTATTTCTCAGCAATTCACAACTTGCACAATACAATTTCATCCGCAAGCATCAAACCTATTTTTAACTAATATTTATGGGATCGAATCGCACTGAAATCTACAAGGTTGTGAACATACACATTTGCACTCGTCGTCAGTGTCAGTTTTTAATAAAATGCAACATAAAACGTGCCCTTTTTAAATCCTCATCCCCATCCTCCCCTTGTGTTTACGAGACCGAACCCTCACCAGAACGATGCTATCAACACACTATCTCAATGTGTACTCGATGCTACTAATAGGCATGCGCCATGAAAACCATCTGCCGCCCAAGCACGTGTTGCGCATGCTCATCAGTTGCATTTCAGCTGAATCTCCGTAGCATCGTTCTGGTGGGAATTCGGCCTAAGTTGGTTATACTGATGGTGGTTCCAGTGGCACATTTTTACTACTGTTAACGAGGATCTAACTTGTAATTACTATCCAGAGAAAGGATGCCCCCCCACACTCCTTCAAGCTGCCTATCAAGACCTGTCCAACGGAAGCAGGGCAAGAGAAAGAGATAAAGAAAAATATAAAAACATTATGGCTAAGTCGGGGCCGGGCCCTATGGCAGGGTCGGGTACCCATCTTATCTATGAATGATTGGACGGGTACCCATCTTATCTATTGGACGGCGTTTTCCCGCATCCGGCTGTCGGCCAAAGCTGCAACCCCGTACGCTTATTTATCATCGGCCTAGTGTTGGTTGGGGCACTACACCGAGTTCCTACACCTGGGAATGTTGCCTCACCTACCCGTCGCATAGTGGATTTGCTTTGTTTGTTGGAGTTTAAGGTCCCGTCAACTACAAGGTCATTAGAGACCCGTCCATTGCATAGTTCTAATGCATAGACTGCACAGACACTACACTAATGCGACGATTATTGGGTATTAGCAGTACCCAGCTTTCCCGAGCGACCATCCATGTCAGTACTAACTGGGCTTGCGTTGCTTAACTTCAGTGATCAGACGAGAACTGGTGTGTCCAACGCAACTCGCCGCTCCCATCGCGTAGTGGAGATGGTTCTTGTCGTGCAAACGCCATCGTGCACCATACGGGAACTCGGTTTTACTTCTCAGATGAAGGAAAGCGCTCTCGAGACTTCTTCCTCCCCAGAAAGACGTCAATCCACCTCGCTCCAGTATGGAACCTAGAACTATCGGGGCAGTAAATCGAGCACGTTACCAACTGAGCCATCTAGGCGGGTGTACTACTACTAATAATAATAGGATATCCAAGATCAAAATCAGTCACAGCGCATATCTTTCCCCCAAATCTCCTTTTCCCTGAAACGTGTATGAAATCATCATTTTCTCTAGTCAATACTTCACCCTACACCCGTTTAGACATTATTAGGGCGTGTCAGTATCACAGGTGAGAGAGGCCAACGCCCACACAAACAGTAGGTGAGCAGGATGCAAACGAGACGATGATGGAGGACGAAGAGTAGTCTGAGAGGAGGGGGAAGAGTACACAAAAATGAATAGACAGATGAAATAAGTAATTGATAACAACCTCAACAATGTTGTAATCACCGAGAGCATTTCTACCGAATTTAATATACGCATGATTCATTCTTCACTATGAAAATATAACTTGACTATTCTCAATAGATTCACGGATCATACACTTAAATCAACCCTTATTTCTATTATAATTTCCGTCGTCGTCCAGTTTCTGAATCATCACCGTCATCATCCTCCTCTCCCTCATCATCATCATCAAAGGGGGAATGAGAAGCCATGCTGCAATGTGCGTGTCGCGCACCAATTCAATCATTTGTACAATTGCTCGTAAAACTGTCTAAAAGTGAATCATCGTTGAGAGAAAAAAGTAAAAGTCAACTAAGGCGCTCTCTATGTGACTACGCTATCTATACAAAAACCAACTCCTAACCTTTATCTCATCTATCGCAAGGTCGGGAATGTGGGATAGGCCAGCATCCCCCCACAGACAACCCACCTCCAATATTCCTGCAGGTTCCATATGCCTGGCTAGGGTCAGTGGCGTCACCCGGATCGGTGACACCATGATGACAACACCATGGTGTCACCCCCTCTCCCGAAAACAGCCGCTACTTCTGCTTTGGTGTCCCCCCCATTTCTCATGGTGTGAGTGGTGTCACCCGGCGCGGCCTGCACCCCCTAGTGACACCACTGGCTGGGGTGCCACAAATCAAGACAGTCCCACCACGAATAGGGGGCAAATGAGGACCCTCACAGGAGAAATCCGGTAGTTCATTAATAGCAGGTTGTCCCTAAGCCTTAACGATATGGTAGTGTGTCAGGCGGACGGGGACCTGGTGGGAGATAGGAGGAAGTGGCGGGCTAGAACCCGCAGACCCCAACCTGCCACAAGCGGAATGGTAGCGGTCGGATACCAATCTTGTCACCTCTGAATGCACAAAAAGGTGATTATAAATGTACAGAGCAGCCGGTTAAGCTGCCACCCCTATGCTTGTTTATCGCCGGTCTACTGTCGGTTGGGGCACTCCATTTCCACCAGACGCCGGAAGGGAGTGGGGACGAGCTCCTACACTTGGAAATGTTGCCTCCTCTACCCGTTGAATAGTAGAGATGGTTCTCTGACGTGCAAATGACATCGCACACCACACGGGACCTCTGTTTTACTTCTCATCCAAAGGTGCACTCGGAGCATCTCTCTCTCGCCGGGTATAGAACCCAACCAATCTCGATCCAGTATCGAACCAAGAACCATTGACGCAGTTACCAAGCACGCTACCCACTGCGCCATCTGTACATTTTCGTTTTGTTCCGTTGGTGTTTTAGAGCCATTCAACTACAAGGTTATTAGAGCCCCGTCCACTGCGTAGTTCCAGTGCAGAGACTGCACAGACACTACACTAATGCGACGATTATTGGCTATTAGCAGTACCCAGTTTTCCCAACCGGCTACCCATGTTAGTACTAGCTGGGGTTGCGTTGCTTAACTTCAGTGATCAGACCAGAACTGGCGTGTCCAACGCAATAAGCCGCTCCCGCCACCTGTACAAAAGAATTCAAACAAAACGGCGCCTATAAAACATCTATTTATCTATTCATCATCATTAGACCCTTATTCCGCCTGTGGCAGGGTTGGGTTTGCGGGTTCTAGCCATATCTATTATTTAGCACAAAAAGAAATCAACAACTACGTAGTTAAGAGGAGAAAATAGACGAATATAAACCTAAATTTAACACAGGCGAAAAACACGTCAGTCACTATGCACGTTATAAATCGATCTAGATTCAAGCACATTTCATAAAAAATTTAAACACAAAAATCAGCTTTGTCAGCATCTTGCCGGTTCAATTCCATCATCATGAAATATATTCGCTCAAAGGGACCAATTTCACCGAGTTATTCATTTCAGACATTGAGTATTGAGATTTCACATATTTTATGCAAATGTGTAGAGAGAAGAGAGAGAGCAAACTCTGTCTCTCCCCTCTCTCTCCCTCTTTTGGTCGTCTTCTCTCTCATTCGCCTGCTCCCATATACAGACATCAAAGAGTGGAAGGGGAGCAGGGGGAAGAGATACCAAACTCTCAAAAATAGATGACTACGATCCTCGGAGGCAGTTTTGTAATTCCCATTTAGATAATATTCATAAAATCCCATTTGAAGAGTAAAAGAAAACGACGACTAACCGAAGAAAAGTGATAAAAATGAAAGAAACTACTTGTTTTCTTACCATTCAACGACACGACCTATGAGCCACGACACAAGTGTGAAAGGCGGAAGGCGGGGGGAACGGACGGGACAGGACGAGACAGGGGGTGGAGGGAACGAATGGTGTAGAGAGAGGAAAAAAAAAACCCCCCAACTTTCCTTATTCTCTTTCTCGGTCTACAAAAGCCTAAACAATTGGTCAATGCGTAGTGGTCATACGCACACCATAACCATATAATAAGATGGTGACCAATGAGATGGACCCATCGACGATTGCCATATAATTCCCAAGATAGGTGTTGATGAGATGGTTGATGGTCAGATGGTCATAAACGAATATCAGAGGACAATACCGCCGCCACAACTACCACCACACGAATGAGTGGACAACGAGGAGAAGGAAGACGAGGTGAGAGGACAACAGTTCTTATCGCATTCAATTGCTTGCTGTCATTCCTTCACTCGTTACAACCCTTTTGCAGCTCAACTTACAAACGAAAACATGTCCGTTGACACCCTCGGAGGTTACATCACAGCCTCCTCTCTCTATGTGGTCAGCAGCAAAATAACTATATTTGAACTGCTAGGTTACTTTTAACATGTCCCAACGAGTTATTAGGGAAGGTAGGAGGGGACCGGCTCATAAGAAACAGCTGTTTCAACAATAAACACAAAATTGACATATTGGGAAGCTCAGAAACGAAATGAAAGATGACGATGATGAAAAGTAAAACACAGCAAGAAAAAGATGAACACTAAAAAGGGGTAGGGGGAGCAAAGCAGAAGGGTATTAAGACGATGCCCCGCCACCGTCACATAAAGACTACTTCAAATATCAGTGCAAAGAAATCGGAAAAGGTTAAAGACAATTTTCCACCATCAAACGTGGGCCTACTGCCTTAAACGTGGAGAGAGAGGGGGAGAGGGGAAAAAGAGAGAAAGGAGAGATAGGAGAGGGAGAGAGAAAGATGTTTCATCACTAAGACGCAAACCAACGTCCTTCAAGACAGAAAAAAAAAATTTGGGAGGTTATAAAATAATCTAACCTCTAATATGACACCTTAGATGACACTTTCAATAACGACAGTGCACACTGTTAAGAGAAAGAGGAGGAAGTACAGCAAAAAAAAAAAGTACCCCGGAAGTAAACTTCAGATAACGTCGGTGGAGGAGTGGAGAAAGAGGCAAAGAGAAAGGAGAGGGGGGGCATAAACATTTCTCCTTACTACGGCCAAGTCCTATCATCATCTAGATACACCGACCCCTTATAGTCCCTCCTCACCGAAGGAGCCTACGAAAACGACAAATAAAATCTTCAGCCAACAGAGTTGAGTGAACGAAAGGGCACATACATGTATCTCCGAAATTCAGGGAAAGGTATAAAGAGCATCAC
Source organism: Trigoniulus corallinus (assembly GCA_013389805.1). Lineage (NCBI taxonomy): Eukaryota > Metazoa > Arthropoda > Diplopoda > Spirobolida > Trigoniulidae > Trigoniulus > Trigoniulus corallinus. The sequence goes on from JAAFCE010006668.1 coordinate 16,812,682, forward strand.
TTTGATGTAATTGTCTTCTGAAAGCCTTCTGCCATAACCAATTACTAGCATAAAGGGCAACTTGAGAAATTCTTTCAAGGCCCTCAACAGAAAAGAGAGAAAAGGAAAACAGTCGACAGCAAAGAAATATAAAATACGCCATTTTCCATTATGTCGCACAAGCACGTATTTCGATTGAAAACATATAAAAAAAAAATATTTCCAGATATAATTTTATAGTGAAGCAGAGAGAGAGAGAGAGAGCGGATGACAGAAAAAAAGGTGCGAAAGAAAAACGCCATAAAAAAATAAAAGATGAACTCGTCTCGAGTCGCTCAACAGGAAACGGAATATTTTCACGGCGGACATCCATTCAACTCTTACACTTTAAGGACTCATTCAACAACAAAACCTAAAGAACCCAATTGCAGACTCGGACAAGAGAGTGCAAAGAAAAGTACCAAGGTTATGGACAACCTGACACAAACCAAAATTGACTTTCAATCAATACAGTTCCTCGTCCTCTGTCACTCTACACACTGTATGCAATCAGATTATAGCCCACTCCAAAGCAAAAGGGTCGGGTACCCATCTCGTCCCTCTTGAATGGACTCAAAGGTGATCTGATAGACAGTGTTTTTCCGCAGCCGGTTGCCGACCAAAGCTGCAACCCTTATGTCTATTTATCGTTGTCTACTGTTCGTTGGGGGTCTCCACCGACGCCAGGAAGGAGGCCAAACTGATTTTAATGCACGTGACGTGCTACGTCACAGGTCCAAACTCCATACTGTCTAAAACAGGGGTGGCGAACCTCTGAATGAACTGAAGATTGATATATTGGAAGGTGTTTTCCGCAGCCGGCTGCCGATCAAAGCTGCAACCCCTATGCTTATTGATCGTCGGTCTACTGTTGGTTGGGTCGCTCCACCGAGCTCCTACTCCATAGTACACACCACACGGGACTTCGGTTTCACTTCGCATCAGAATTGTTTCTTTTCCTTGATGTTATAGTGCCCTTCAACTACAAGGTCATTAGAGCGCCGTCCACTGCCCAGTTCTAATGCAGAGACTCCACACTAACTGTGCTAATGCAACGATTTTTGGGTATTGGCATTACCACCCAGTTTTCCCAAGCGGCCACCCACGTCTGTACTAGCTAGGGTGGCGTTTGATAACTTCATAACGATCGCTGCCGAGGCAGATCGCTAGTTTACGGGGCGAGAAGGCAAGAAACCCAAATTGCACCTTCCGTCCCGAATTGGAAACATGAGAAAAGCATCGGTAATGCGTCGGACAAACCAGTTCTCGTCTCATCACTCAAGTTAAGCAACGCAACCACAGTTAATATTATAGCATGGGTGATCTGCTTGGGAACACTGGGTACTGATAATACCTAAAAATCGTCATAACAGCATAGTGCCTTGTGCAGACTCTGCATTAGAACTAAGCAATGGATAGGGCTCTAATGACCGTTGTAGTTGAAGTGCCCTAAAACACCAATGAAATAAGGAAACCTTGCGTCCCATGTGGTGGGTGTGAGATATTACTATACGAGGTAAAGCGATCTTATTCCGCACAGTACACGCGTGGATGGGCGATTGGGAAAAGTGTCCTAACGGAGAAAATAGGTCGATGAAGAAGATAGGCCTCTCAGTTGCCAAAATTCAACCTGCCTCATCTTAAGTTTCATCCTGCACGACAACCCTTCCAAGTATTTGACAGTCAACAATGTCGCTTTCTCCTCTACTAACCGACAACTAACAACGTCCAGTATGTGGGAAACGTCCCAAATTAAACTAGAGTAACATCTATCTATAGCCAGTTGAGAGGTAGGAAAAAAAATAGGTTTGTCATATCCTAACCACTGAGGTTAGAAGCGTGGGTGGACGCATGCCTTCCTTTTACTTTCTTTCCACGATCTCATTCGCTTCACTGTGCTTTGCCCTCGCTCTTGTGTATCACCAGCCTTTATGTTTCAGCACAATCGCCCACAAGAATTCTTGGCGCCGTCTTTAGTTATGCCATCATGGACGATTCCATCGCTGGAATGAAAGGAATGCAAGGGTGGGCAAACAGAGTTGAAAGAACAAAACGAGAATTCAACGGCTTAAGGCAAGAAGATGAAGCTGAGAAGAAGAAAAAAAGGAGACAGAGAGAGAGAGAGGTGTCTTGAACAAAGCTCATCCCTAAGAAACAAGGCAATTGAGAAACTGAGTCAGAGGATTGATGACCACATAGCAGCAAGTAACCAAGAAAATAACGAGTAAGCAAGCAACTCCTAACCTTTTTCCCCGCCTAAGACAGGGTCCCTCTGAATGGACACAAGGCTGATATATTGGAAAGATCTCAACAACCTCCCAGCACCTCTCAACAATCACATTTTTGACGTCTAACCACATTCATTTGGTCAGTTCCAAATTGAGAGGCACAAACACAAAGGGAAAGGAGGGGCTGTATTGTGTTGGACACACCAGTTCTCGCCTGATCATTCAAGTTCAGCAACGCAGCCCCACTTAGTACTAGCATGGGTGGCCGCTTAGGAACACTGGGTACAGCTAATACCCAAATATCGCTAATCCTAACAACGTAGTGTCGGTGCAGTCTCTGCATTCGAACTATGCAGTGGACGCGGCTTTAATGACCTTTGTAGTTGAAGGGCCCTAAGATACCAACAAATCAGTCATTCAATCACAAAGTTGAAGGGTGCTGGAGGGGGTGTGTAATGGAGAAGAAGATTCAAATCTTCTCCCCACCCCTCACAAAATAAATTACGTAATATCATAAGTACAAACTAAATCCAGGTATCCTTATACAGCATGCCTCGTAGCTAGAGAGGCAAGAAAAATAAAACAACAAATAAATTTAAGTAGATAGCAGTCAGCCTTCAAGATAATGAAAAAGTAAGAAGGTAGAGGGGTGAAAAGGAGACAAGTGGGTAGGGGTGCATCTATATAATTACTCACAAGTAGTATATTGTATATGAATCGCCGTCAGAGTAGCCATCGATCGAAAAGAAACCAAGACGACGACGATTCAACCATGCGCATTACACAACGTATGGCGGCGGATGCCCGCGAGTGCAATTTCTTAGGAAATTAGATGGGATGGCAAATTGAACCTCCAGCACACTTCTTGAACCCTCTCCTCCTTCAAAGGCGTTCGCGCAGTAAATCTCCAGTAAGTAATAGCCACATATTGTCATCTTTGGTCGCAAGTTTTTGACACCGATAAAAGCGCATTTCACTTCTTCAATTCCACCAACCAGCACCACCAACAAGGGTGACACGAACACTGCTGAGGAATGAGGAGGGGTAGGACAGACAGGGGTAGAAAAGAGGCAGAAAAGATGGGAGCAGAAGGAGGAGGATGGAGGGACGGAGTAAGGGCTACCAAAGAATGAAATAATAGACGATACTCTGCAATTTTTTTTTCTTTCTCTTCCCTTTATGTTACTTGTCTCAATGGTCCATCTTTTCCTCCTTCAAGATGCACAGACTGTTTTCATCTATAATTTCCTTTGAAATTTTTTTTATCCATCGTTTAGTTTTATGATGCACATCAATAGTCCTTTATATATGATATTGGTCATTTCAACAGTCTATGGCCACTTGTGAAACAACCCGGCAATTTCACCTTATCCCATTCCATCCATACTCTCTCTCTTTTTCATGGTCCACTATGCTTAATTTATCCCTAGCTTTGAGCATCTTATTATTTGAAAGAGAGAACAAAAAAAAGAAAAGTGAGAGCAACGGGCCAATCTATATGACGACTACCCTTTCACATACACACACAGGGTTTACATCATCATTTTTTGTACCATTTTGCACACCACCGAATAGGGCATAATTGGCTTTATATATGTCTCGGTGGCAGCTTTTCTAAGCACTATCATTCTTCAGTAATATACTTCTCCCCCTTCTTTTGTCCTTAGAGATCATCACTGTATGTGCAAATTAGGGGGTTTAGGCAGATCACTATGACAAAAGTATTATGATCGAGTGAAACCAGAAAAAAGTAACGGAGGCGGAGAAGGGCGAGAGAGAAAGAGAGAGAGAGTAGATGGAGGATGGAGTAAGGGTAGAGGGGGCGAGAGAGAAAGAGAGAGAGAGAGAGAGAGTAGATGGAGGATGGAGTAAGGGTAGAGGGGGCGAGCAAGAAAAGAAAATAAAACCCTGGATAAAATATGATCTTATTTTCTTTGGCAAGAACATTTGTAACCTACTTCGCAGTAGTGCTACCTTATTAAAAACAGTTCACGCCTTTAGTTGAGAAATCTTGTATCCCACTTTAAGAGAGAGAGAGAGAAAAGCCCTTCCCTCTCCTCCTTTTCCTACGACATTTTTTTTTACTTTGATTCAAAATTAGTCCTTCATCCCACCCTCCTCTTTCTGCATTCAAAATGTCCTAGCTAGAGAGAGAGAGAGAGAAATATAGGTTTCCTTGAGTCATCATGGTTTTATTCAGTGCCCTCCTCTAGCTAATATGGTTGGAGTCCTCAATTTTCGATAAATCGAAACTTGGTAAAGAAGGATGAAGAGGATGGTAATACATACCAAACAGTATATAAGACCCCTCACAGTGCGTGCATGTGGGCCATATATAATAAAGAAGAAGCCCTCTAACATATCAAATTGACGTCATGTTTGAATGACTCCATAACTTGATAGCTAGGAGACCAGTCGTGCTGGTATGGTGTACATCCATGAAGAATCTGCTTCCCCATCATCGCCAGAACGATGCTTTTTCGTGACAATGCAAAGCAACTCCTAATCCTTACGGACAACTTGCTCCCACGTCTGCTTCGCCTGCCTCGAGTGCTTCCAACCACCTGCATTCCTGAAATGGATCTAATGAGCTCCTACTCCCCTCTTCTCATTACGTTTCCATACCACCTACTTCAACCTCCTCTCCCTCCCTCATTTTTTCCGCCATGTCCCCCACTCCCAGGCTACCTCTGATATACTCGCAAACCGCATCTCGGCTACTTGAATTCTCAAGTGACGACGACAAAAATATTCATTAGTTGTCCACAGTTGGGGCTAACTGCTCACTTCAGTTTTACCATTTAAACGATTTAGTAATGGGCAAAGACAGGATAGGAAGAGAAGGGGAGGGAAAAGAGAGAGCGCGCGCAGAGTAGAGTACAGCATCCCTACTAAAACCCACACTGAAAAACCTGTACTTCCTCTAAACTTCACCACTAATTGCAGCGCTTTCGTATAATTAAAAGATCATCTCTAACTTCACAGGTAACCCTTGGGTGAGGTTTTGTCTCTCTTAGATGGACCAATTGAATGGGCCAAAAGACTACTAGAGACATTTGGTAGAATGCAGTAGTAGCAGTAGCACTTTTATAGCCAATCACTTTTATGACATCAATGCAGCGAGATCAAAGACGATTATCCTATATAAGATGAAACCATTTCAAAGTTCTCTACATTAAATGTAACAGAAGAAGAAGAAGAAGAGCATCATCATTATCACTAGTGGGACACCAACCAAGTTGGATTCTCCATTCACGAAAACTGGATTAAAATATTTGCTATAAATGTCTCTAATCTTAAAAGATATTTGATTGAAGTTCAACTTCTCTCAACATATATAAGATAAAAATACTTTACCCTCTTCTCATATATATATATATATATATATTTATATATATATATATATATATTTTATGAATGCAATCAGAGCAACTAGTTAGAATATATATTACACCAACTGCTTAGAGGTCACCCACTGTAAGAAATGTGTCTGGATGTATGTATGCGCATGTGCCGAGAGAGACGAGGGACCTCATGATATTCATACTGATAGACTAACACAGATAAAATGACTGAACCATGAGAAATTGAAGTTGTTGAGATTTATAAACCTGAATTGCATTTAAAAAGAGGGAAAAGGGGGTAGAGGGAAAGCTCTCAATAGAAAAAGGGTTGAATTACTTATAACGATAGGGGTTTTTTTTTTATCTCTACTCAGAAATACTACAAAAGATAACTTGGAAATTAAAGATGAGGAGAAGACAGTAAAAAGAAACCTCACTACCTACGATCTGTCTGTCGTCTATCTCCATCATAACTCAAAAGAAAGGGGTAGGTCCCATTTCTCAGAATTCAAAAGCAACAGCTCAGGGATCCACTTTCCGAAATAAAAAATATATACAGTAAATCACCAACTGATGATGACCTTCATAAATAAAGAGACTCCTTTTCATCCTCTTAATGAATGACGAATACCACATCATTATACCCTTAATCCCGCCTGTAGCAAGGGTACAGTCTGCGGGTTCTAGCCCTCCGCTCCCGCCTACCTACCACCAGGTCCGTGTCCACCCCACACACTACCACTTCCTTACTGACACCCTGCTTCGGTCTCCCGCTGCTCCGGGTGCTTCCAACCACCCGCATTCCTGTAATGGACCTTAAGAGCTCCTCCTACCCTCGTCTCATTACAGTTTCATTTCCTGTATCTGTTGATGTTTTAGGGCCCTTCAACCTCCAATGGTCATTACAGCCCCATCCACTGCGTAGTTCTAATGCTGGAATCTGTACATACACTAAGCTAATGAGACGATTTTTGGGTATTAGCAGTACCCAGTTTCCCCAAGCGGTCACCCATGTTAGTACTCACTAGGGTTACGTTGCCTAACTTCAGTAGTCAGACGAGAACTGGTGTTTCCAACGCAATACTGCCACTCTTCTCATTACAGAATGACGAATACACCTAAAAAGTAACTCGTAATCCTTTTCCCGCCTGTAGCAGGGTCGGGTACCTATCTTGTCCCTCTGAATGAACCCAAGGATAATATATTAGACGGTGTTTTTCCGCAGCCAGCTGCCGATGAACGCTGCAACTACTATGCTTATTCATCGTCGGTCTACTCTTGGCTGGGGCACTCCACCGAGCTCCTACACCTGGGAATTTTGCCTCCTCTACGTGTTGCATAGGAGAGAGGGTTCTTTGACGCGCAAATTCCATCGTACACCAAACGTCCCGTGTGGTTCTCTCGCGTCCGTAAGAAGCCAACCCCCTTGGTCTAATATCTAACGTAGAACGACTGACGCAGATACCAATCACGCTACCTACTGTTCCACCGAGGTGTGATATCCACTATGGCCATTAGCATGAAATTCAAATAAGGACAACAGCAAAAGTACACCTTTTTTTTATAAAAAAAAAAAAACACACAAAAGAAAGGTTTGCCTTATCATTTCAAGAAGTAACTAAAAAAAAATCCCTCTTCATTCATTATTGATTACATCACTTCCTCCTAAATTATTGATGAAGTCAGGCGATAAAAAAGCAGACTAACCAACAGAAACGAAATGGACAAATGAAATCAGTCGGGATTTGGAATCGAACCCTTCCTCCCTCCATTTTGCAATCCTCCTTCCCCTTCCTTTACTTTCTCTTATCATTAAATCTCGACAATTTCAGAGTTGACCAATTGACGCTAATACTCCACCACTACCTTCCTATAAATCGCCCAAGCAAACATTTCTTTCGGAAAAAGCACAAGGAAACACAAAGATGATGAGCAATATCTGTAAAGATACCAGGTTAGGATTAGCTTCCTGCATTCGCTACAATTACGTTTTACTTTCTCATCACAAATACACAACTCCTTCATCTTGTTACAAGTTTATAAATCTTCAAGTAAACACTTAGAGTAATAACCAATCTTAGATACAAAGATCACGGTGGCTCTCCCTTGACTTTCTAATTAATAATAGCACTTAAATTGTGCAACTACACTACTTCATCTCCAAGTCTATCCTATTGAAACCTTGAAGCAATGATAAATCCCGCGTTTTCAAATCGTCTCAAATAAAAACCAAATCCATCTGAGTAATAAGATAAGAAAGATATAAAAAGCCATTTCAAAATTAACCTACTGGATATGCATATTGTGAGAAACTCCATGTCGAACAACATTCTCGTCGCCCGAGGTAGTTTTCTTTATTCACATATCCAGTCGAGATCAATCTTACCAAAAAAGTAATAATAATAATTTACCGTTACACAAAAATGCGTCCTACATCAATAATTATTCGCGTCATCATTCTCAATCTTTTCTTAATATGCGCTCAAAAAGCCATGTGACAAATGTCATTTTACCGCCATTTGTTTCCCCACTGTCGAAACGATAAAGAAAATAGAACGACTCAACGTTCGAAAAGAACCATTTCATTCTTTTCCAAAGTGACGCAAAACTTTTACGGAGGCTCATGATATCATTTGTTAATATTTGGCATTAAAATGAGATACTAGCCTTTAATAAGGTTGCAAGCAACTCCTAATCCTTTTCCCGTCTATGGCAAGGTCGGGTACTCATCTTGTCCCTCAGAATGGACACAAGGGTGATATAAGTATTGGGCCTATTCCTAACATCACAATGTTATGGTCCAGCATCCAGCCTCAACTATCGGTTCAAGACATCCCCATTCCTATTTCAATTACAACATAGTTGGTCCCACGACTACAGTCCGGAGGAATGCACCCGGACACCTGACTGTCTACTGACCAATAAAAATTGTATATACTTTAGTCTGTGTTTTGGTTTCTTTCATCTTGATCAATCCGCGCATCATCTCGCGTGCTCATATCTTCAGAACCGATCAACAAAGGCTGCCAAAGATCTATTAGGCAGTATTTTTCCCCACAGCCCGTTGCAGACCAAAGCTGCAACCACTATGCTTATTGATCGTCAGTCTACAGTTCGTTGGGGGTTCGTTCGCTACGGATACTATCCCTTGCATAGTAGAGAGTCTTGCACATGCACGTGCCATGGTACACCACACGGGACCTCGGTTTTGCTTATCCGAAGGAAGACGCACTCGGGGCATCTCTCCCAGCCGAAAAAAGCCAACCCACCTCCATTCCGTATCGAGCCTAGAACCACTGCCTCAATTACTGAGCACGCTACCCACTGCGCCACCGAGGCGGGGTTATGATTAAAAACACAACCCAAGTTGTATTGGACACACCAGTTCTCGCGAGATCACTGAAGTTAAGCAACGCAAACCCACGTAAGTACCAACATGGGTGGTTCGTTGGGAACGTTGGGAGCTGCAAATTTTCCCTCTCCTACATGCGTTACACCTACCTCCTCCTCACAGCCTCCTAAGGGTTCAACTTGTGGTTGCTTGGCTTACTCCCCTCCCGTTAGAGCATAAGAAACTTACGTCATCATGCCCTTATCCCGCCTATGGCAGGGTCGGGTCTGCTAGTTCTAGCCCTCCACTCCCGTCTACCTCTCACCAGGTCCCCGTCCAACCCGTACACTACCGTATCCTTACGAACAACTTGCTCCCACGTCTGCTTCGGTCTTCCCCTGCCCCGGGTACATTCCAACCACCTGCAATCCTGAAATGGACTTAACGTGCCCACACTACCCCCAACCTGATTAAAAAACAATTGCCGTTCAAAATTCCGCTTCACAGACATTTATTTATCTGTAAGCATTTCAATGAAAACTTGTCGGAATACGTAATTAGCAGGGAGAAAAGAAATAGTCAATAAATGTTTTGCCTTAAAACAACAGTAACACTCACTTCCGTCCCCTGAACAAAAAACGACCAGCTTCAGGAGAGGAAGCACATCCTATTTAGATTGCAATTCATTTGCATCATTGACAATTCATTATCCAAACCCTCAAATATCAAAATATCATTTTTGCTGTCAGTAAAATGCATTACATCTTTCAATATCACCACATTTCTCTCTTTCTCTGGAAGGAAGAGCAATAAGATGCTGAGGGGCTGGGGGAACGGATGAACGTCTCACAGAAAGTGAATTATTTTTTTTTCCTCCAATTAAGTCACATACACAGGTTTTACAACATATTCATAAGACCATTATAATGCCACCACCAGAATGTGACTCGATAAGACGTTTAAAAATTGAGTTACGTCAAATGACAAGCAAACTTATGCTTGACTGACCAATTTCAAAGTAATAGAAAGCTATCTTTTAATTCTAACATGTCTCACTATTTTATTTATGCTTCGGAGAAATCTTAGCTGCAACGCACTTCCTTTTCTTGCACGCAGCAATACTTCGATCTGATTCCGTCTTGGAGAAGAAATTTGTGTGCAACAGGGCAAGACTAATGTAAGAAATAGGCTACAAAGATTGCCAAGCGCAACTTTAGATGCTGCACCACCACCTCATAGAGATGTATAACACGCTCACAGAGAAATGTACAGCCTCCTGGAGGAGAGAGAGAGAGAGACAGGCCCATAGATAGGGTTATGGTACAAGCAAGGAAAACCTAGAAATGCGCCTTCAGCGACCTTGTTCCTGTACTACATCCTACTACTATTCGACAACTACATGGATACACCACTGCAATGAGATAACTATAATTGTAGAAAACTCTCCTATCTTTATAAATGCATAAAGAAACACATTTCAACGTCTTCAAATATGTACGACATCCCACTGTCTCTCTCTCTCTCTGTCTCTCTCTCTCTCTCTCTCCACAACACGTCTATTTACCGCTACACTGCAGTCCGACATTAAGTCACGTGAAGCAAAGCGAGACATAAATACAACCAACCACCAAAGGTCTTACAACCAAACTTGTCTACAAATAATCAGTCCTAAGATACACTTGGCGATAAACGAATTATCCCCAAAATGATAATAATGAAAACACAGGAAGAAGAGATAAATTATATAGGCCTACTGCCCTGCGTACAGTACTATCACTACCACAAATCAGTCAGGCAATCCTGAAATTGAAAGCAGTATAAGCAACTCCTAACCTCTTTTCACGCCTATGATAGGATCCCGTTCGTTCCTTGGTGTTTTAGGGCCCTTGAACTGCAACGTGCAGGTTGGTGTGCATCATGGGCCAACACTTAGCACATATCTATTCACTCTAGTAATGGATAAGCTGCTGATGGGAATAGGGGAATGGGCCCTTCAATGTCTGGTATTTGCTGATGATGTGGGAAGGCTTGAGGAGTACAAAGAGGATGCACAAAAGGGCCTACAAGACATCAAAACAGCAATGGAAAGAGGGGGCTTTAAGGTGAACATGAAGAACACCGAGTATCTAGCTTTCAATATTAGTGGCCAGGGGGTGAGATGATACCAGTGGCGCAACAATTTCGGTATTTAGGATCAGTTTTCTAGAGCAATGGGGAGATAGATTCTGACGTGAATAAGGCAGGATGGCTGAAGTGGGAACAGGCAAGTGAGGCAAAGTTTACAGAACTGTAGTTAGGCCCGCTATGCTGTATGGCTCTGAGTGAGGAGCAGTTAGGAAGAACCACGAAAGGCAAATGCAAGTGACAGATGCGAATGCTGCGCTACATGACTGGGGTGTCACGAGCTAACAGAATCCGAAACGCTTACGTTGGAGGTAGCTTGGGGGTGGGAGACATTGCGGAAAACATGAGAGTCGGTTGAGGTGGTATGGGGATGTTATGAGGAGGGGAGAGGAGGAACTTATTAGGTTTATTACGGGACGCAGGGTGAATGGGGGCACCAGGAGGAGAGGAAGACAAAAACGGACGTGGGAGCAAGTGGTGCAAAGTTATATGGAGGCATGTATTTCTTAGAGAACGGGTTGGGGACTAAGTCAAGCAGCCATAACAGGCCGAACCCTTAGGAGGCGGCTCGTGGGAGATGAGGAGGTAGGTATAGAGAATGTAGGAGAGGAGATATTTGCAGCACCCAACGTTCTTTACCAACCACCCATGTTGGTATTAACGTGGGCTTACGCTGCTTAACTTCAGTGATCTCACGAGAACTGGTGTGTCCAACGCATAAGTCTTCATTACAATTTTAATCTCTATAAAATTGCCCACGCTATAAATAAACACTTTTTAAAACAAAAAATAATCAATATTTAAAGAAAAACAACGAAATCCGAGATGTGCAGACACATATACACAAAATAAACAATCAGTTCAATATTGACGGATACTATTACGATAGTTTACTTGTTTATTAACGTCACTCTTCTGACACTGAAGACTATTTATTAACGCCGGAAGGGGAACGAGTTTATACACCTGAAAATTCTGTTTCCGGTTTAAGTAAAAACAAAAAAGGAAAATGCAATGAAAAAAAACGGCACCAATATATTTCTCCTTCGGGATATGTCATTTACTGTTTGCCCAGTAAAAGGAGCCGCACTCATTCATCAGGCTCGAACCAACGCACCGTGAACTTAGAAAAAATACAATAGTATAAACCTATCAATTAATCAACTCAAGTGGCATATCACAATACTTTGAATTATGACAAATTATCTAACTTTCTTCCAAGCCGATAACTTTAATTTGTAGTCAATAATCAATCACCGAACACCATTTTATCTGCGCATTTTCAATTAATCTCTTCACTAAGCATCAACACTCGAACATTGAGGAGCAGGCAGTCTAGACTCAAATGCTTATCAAGCATTACACTTTAAAGCTTTCAAGATTTGAAAAATGGGTGCACCGGGTAGATACCACTTCCTCACTTAACAATGATGTCCTTTAGGTCACATTTAACCTTTCAGTCGAACTGTTACTCAAATAATTGGTACCGATTTGTGAAATTTTAAACTTTTAGAAGTTTTCCTTAAACGATCAGGCTCAAAGAGGCTTGCCCCTGATACCAGCAAACACCACACACGGATGTAGTATGCAGGATTGCCGACCTTCCTCAACAAAAACCAACTTATAACCCTTTTCCCAACTATGGCAGGGTCGGGTTCCTATTTTGTCCCTCTGAATGGACACATGGGCGATCTATTAGACATTGTTTTGCAGCAGCCGGTTGCCGACCAAAGCTACAACCCCTGTGCTTATTTATCGTCGGTTTGCTGTTGGTTGGGACACTCCACCGAGTTCCTACACCTGGACATTGGGCCTCAACTACTCGTTGCCCTGTAGGTGCAGGTGGCCCGTGGCCGAGTTCGCTCTTGGTGGGTCTATAACAGAGTCTGGGCTGTCACGACGATTTTGCGTATTAGCAGTACCCAGTGTTCCCAAGTGGTCATCCATGCTAGTGTACTAGCTGGGATTGCGTTGTTTAACTTCAGTGATCAGACGAGAACTGGTGTGTCCAGCGCAATACGCCGCTCTCCAACAACCTCGGCCTTAACTCTGTGGTGCAGTGATGACGTCGTTCACAGCACGTGTAACCCAAGGCTGTATTTCCCAAACGGGACATCATCCATCCCTTTCTACGGTCTGGAAAAGAAACCATCCACTTTAGCCAGGAGGGATCGAACATGAAACTAGCGGTTCAACAGGCAAGCACTCAAAGTCAGCGTTGTCACCTCCACAGCCTGTATAGTCTAAAACACAGTAAGAATAAAATGGAGGAGGTGAACCTTATACTGACAACACTTGCCTTGGCATCATCAACACAGAAAAGAAACCGTCCGACTACCGACAGAAACGAACCTGCGTACTTGGACTAAAGTACCAATGCACTCGTGAACTACTGCACAGTCGGCGAAAGTTGAATGGCTACGATATTATTTCCACAGACATTTATGACAGCATTAATTCCAGCAATAACATTTGATTGTATGAATACATAGTAAAGAAATAAATATCCGAATACGGAGATATGCGTTAAACATTCAAAGTGATGTTCATTTCTCCACAACCCCTAAAAGTCTCTCTCTCATTCTCTCCTTTTACACACCCCAGTTCCCCCTCCAAATGCTCCATCTACAGTCACATGTGTGTCATTACTGACATGCTATACGACCTCTTTTCAATTTCATGCCCATTTTGTGCTTTGCCAGCAAGATCTTTTCACACACAGCACCAAATCAACGAGAACCACACGTAACGTGCAGCTCCCCAACTACGTCAAATCATTTGCTTGCCCTCTTAATGGAATCTTAAATCTAAGTTGACATCATCTAACTTAACTTTAATGACTTTCACACAACATAAGTTACACTTTAAGTCAAACCAACGTGACAATAACATCTAACTGAAGGAAGTTATTAAATTCGGTGCGTGTGTGTGTATGTGTGTCTTCAGGGCGGCTCAGCAAGCAAACCACCATTACTACTACCACCACTACCCATTACCAGACTACTTAGCATGTCTACGAACAAAAGCAGACATTTCTCTTTTCAATTTCTCTACAGTAATAATAACGTATGAAGCAAGATTTCAAATGAAGACAGAAATATTCAAAACACGACTTCATGAATAACCAATAGTAGAATCACCATCATATACCTCTCTTCCCAGCTAAGGGACTTGAACTCGGGATCACCCGCATACCTACCCCATCAACCAGCAAAAGAGAACGGTTATATTGCGTTCAACACATTAGTTCTCGTCCGATGATTGAAGTTAAGCAACGCAACCCCCCAGCTTGTACTAACATGGGTGTCCACTTGGGAAAACTGGGTACTGCTAATACCCGACAATCATCGCATTAGCGTAGTGCTTCTGTGCAGTATCTGCACTACAACTATGCAGTGGAAGGGGCTCTAACGACCTTGTAATTGAAAGACCCTAAAAGACAAACAAAACTCGTCTGATCACTCAAGTTAAGCAACGCAATCCCAGCTATTACTAGCATGAGTAACCGCTTGGGAACACTGGCCATTACTAATATCCAAAATCGTCGAAATTGCGGGCTATCTATTAGAACTACGCAGTGGACGATAGTCTAATGATCTTTGTACTTGAAAGTCCTAAAAGACCAACGAAACGGAAAAAAATCATGTAACAACAGCTGAAAAACGAAAATTAACAGATCAATTATAGAGAGGAAGGAAATTCTCCCCCCCCCCCTCCGCAACTCTATATATAAAAACAAAATAATAAGACGAACAAAGTTTTAGTTGTTATAAAACATAGCTCATGGGATAAAGGAAGATTTTTCAAAGACCTTGTTGTCTCTTAAAAGACAGTTTGGTATAAAATACTGTACACAAAGTAACGGAGGACATAGGGATTGCTATAAATAAATACCAAGGACCTTTGATAGAAATGTCCATTAAATACTTCGTTTTGTGCTACTTCAAAATAGACATCCATTACATTGACCAAGTGACATCTCCTACCTGAGACTTTAAACATATTTAAAAATAGCACATCTATGCAGCGTTATATGTCAACAAAAACCCATGTTATACATGCACTTTGACTTCAAAAACAACAAATGTCGTCACACATGCTCGCTTTCTGACTTATTCCCACTTCAATAACAAAATTCCTTATAACAAAAAAAAGTCACTAAAGTTAAATCTAAGTCTACATTGATGCAGTTAAATCTCTTTTTACATAGTCCAACAAAAGAAAAAAACCTCACCATACACTTGAGGAAAAAAATGCATTTTATACCAAACATTCACTTCATTGCGAATGTATTTATTATTTTTTATACAAATATAAACACTGTGAATTGCAAACTAACAATGTCAGCGAGAGAGGGAGAAAGTAAAAATCGATAAAGCAACATTGTAGTTTTACCAGACACGTTAGCAATTTCTCAGCCAATCATTTCTGATTTACTTTAAAAACTCGACAAACTACGTTGGGGTGAGAAAAAAAAAATTAACAAAGCAGGTCTGTTGTATTAATTATATATGCACTTGTTGACAAATTTGTTTTTTTTGTAAAGTATACAAACACTTATCCTTCAATAATTCATCCTCCTGTTTTTTTTAAGATAATGGAAATCAGGGTGAGATTTAGGCAAATAAAAACAAAGTTAAAAAAATAAAAGCAGAAATGGGGTTCAAAAACTCAAAGACAAACACTTAAAAGCGGCTTCTATACATTTTGCGAAATGTTGATAGAGCGATTCAAATTATCTTCAATGTTTATATCTAAATGTTGAAAATATACCAGTGTTTAAAAAACCGGCCGCCATCTGCTTTTGTGCACCAACATTCCAACATCGGATGCCAACCATCATCTTCTTTAGCTTATATTGTATTCAATGAGAGGAAGAAGAAAAAAAATTTGGCAACCAACAAATGAATTCCCCAGAAGAAAGTCATGAAACTATATACTGTAGTATGTGGGACGAAATAAAGTCCTCTTTATTTTGAAAGGATAAAAAAAACAAACCTCTCGAGCATCAAACGTATACTTTATATCGTTCAACAATAGAAATCTAATTAAAACTTAATATTTGTACGAAATTGGTACTTTTAACTGGCAACGCTTTTTGTTAGTAGTAGTGCGTACTCTAGGTATGTGCACGTTTGTATTATGAAAACCATGTAAAATACATTAGGCAATTTACAAAACAATACCAATACTTTGATGCGAATGATAAAAACGTTGATATAAATACTTTTACCTTCATCGTAGTGGATTTCTATAGCAACGTAGAGGGAAAAGACATTTGGAAACATTGATTATGAGTAAAGCAACACATATAAACAAAGACTGCGAGAGAATGATTAACGCTACGACTAAAATAAATTAAACAAAGTGAATTTACAACATTTTTCCTTACAGAACGTCCAAAAAAAATGAGTAAAAATAAAAAGATCTAACCCACCAGAAAACGATGCTTGAAAACTTCATTTAAGTACTCGAGACCTCAGCAGACGTGAAATGAAACTCACGACATGAAAATGACACTAATCGCTAAGCTTGAGCTGCTTGCATTCTGATATAGTCAGTACATACAGTATTCGCTGAAATAAACAACAATCAGCTTAAAAAGCTTCAGAATCACGCTACTCAATTAAGGATTAACATCCATCTATTTATTTATTGAAGTTACTATACTAACCCTATACGAGATGGTCTTCATATTACAGAAACATAACACGCACCGTATCACATAACCGTCGCCGTCTTCTTTCTCTTTTCGCAATTCACATACATTACGAAGACAAATTAAAGTCAGCAATAATGCAATACTGGCCAGTTTTCATCTTCAACGCAACAATAAGATATAAATGTCACTATCAAAGTACCTTTTAATAACCCTAAATTGAACCTATTCTTATAAATTATGAAACCCAAGTATCAAATTACAGAAAACAATAGATATCTTTAAAAGAGTCACCTGACCGCCATTTTCAGACGACAAGCTCGTTCTATTATGTCGTCAAACCGTTACAAACTACTAGATCGCTTTAATAACAAAACATTTCAATTTAACGCTCCTACAATAGACCTACGATCTACTAGGAAAGTTCATAGTAATAACTATTT
The DNA here is from genome assembly GCA_013389805.1 of Trigoniulus corallinus. NCBI lineage: Eukaryota > Metazoa > Arthropoda > Diplopoda > Spirobolida > Trigoniulidae > Trigoniulus > Trigoniulus corallinus. Next base: position 16,829,829 of record JAAFCE010006668.1, read on the forward strand.
TAATATTACTGTGTTTCTGATGTAATATTACTCAGCTTACTTATCAAAATCTGGGTGAGATAAGAAAATCGGCATTTCTTCGCGACAACTTCGTCACCAACCAATCACAGCGCCGTCTGTCAACAGCGGCTAAAATCATAAAACCCTTGCACTCTACGAGACGCATGCGCACAAGAGCGACACCTAAATTCTTCTATTACCCATTGATATTGGAGTCGAAACCTGTTTTATATTCCGGCAAACAAGAAATTACGCAATATGACGAATTCGCCATGGTTGGTTTGAGCTAGAGACAGTAAACTTGGCTTTCATTTGGTAGTCTTTTCCACCCCGTATCACCAAAGATAATTTTGCAAAAGAGGAAGAAGAAGAAGAAACACATAAGATCAATTCGAGCACGGTGCAAACAAAAGTACCTAGATGTGTTTCTTTTATTCATCTTGTCTCTGACAGAGTGCATACAAGATCAAAATGGATTTTACATTTAACTGGTAATCGCGTGTGTTCACGAAACTGGAAACCATTGCGTAAAGCATAGAAAGTCTCCTTTTCCTTCTCTCTCTCTCTCTCTCTTTCTCCTTCCTATGCAACCTCAACGTGATGGAAGAATTGACGACATACGAGTTCAATGCAAAAGCAACACAATAAACAATAAGAAATCCCTTGCACAACTACACACACTCTTTTTTTTCTCAAAGCCAAACTACTTTATACTGTATATACTGTAACAATACGAAAATGCTTAATTTTAAGGCGCTCAATTGTTACCCGACTAACATTCGGTCGACCATAGAATACTTAACATTTAATTTTACTTGATGGACTAGGCTACATTCCACAATTTGAATCTAGTATGTTTTTAATTTTAGTTCAGCCTACCTGAAATTACTTACGGAATATGATTTATTAAAGACCACAAATTACGGAAATTACTTACTGTACACATCGGAACATTAAACGACAAGTCTGACGGCAAAAACAATTGAAACCGACGGCATAATCAGACGGCCATTTTAGTGGTCTACCACTCGCGTGATGAATTGGAGAGGAGGGTTATAACCTTACATTAATTCAAATGACGTAGAATCACATGCCTAAATTAATAATGAGAAATTTTGAAGTGCTTTATAGTCGACATTATCTTGTCCTCATTTTCTCGCAAATCTTTTAACTCAATTGCAAAAATATTTTACGCCACCGACAGACGTGCAACAACAACAACGACGATGGCGTAACTCGTTAAAACGTTCTAAAAATTCAAATTCGTTCTGAACGCAAACATGAAACTCGTGCCCGCTCCTAATTGGTGCTTGTGCAGAAATTCTATTTCTCCCGATATTCTTTGCATTCTAAATCCAAAATGGCAGAGAGCGACGGCGACCACAACAACAATTCCTGCAGCCATCACGAAATTCAGACCAAAATTAGCCAACTAGTAGAAGAGGCAGAATGTAAAATTTAATATTATAATTCATTTATCTTAAAACAAAGACTAGTTGTGGGGGGGGAGGGATTGTCCTATAACACTCAAGCCAACTATGACCGGATGCAAAGCAAGAAGGCGAACAGGTCAGAGAAGAATGGCGCCTTCATTTCATTATTGACTTTCATTTACTACGATGTTCTAAATCGCATTGTCTATACAGTAAGTAATATAAGAACTACTTGTTAGACACATCTGAAATAACTCGATCATTCTAAACTAATTATTAGCGAAAATTCAGCTGTTTATCTTTAAAGGTTAGTAGTGTACAGACATCATCATCATACCCTTATCTCGCCTGTGGCAGGGTCGGGTCTGCAAGTTCTAGCCGTGAGATTGCTCCGTCTGGGGCACCCTAGCCAGAAATATTGGCCCTGTTGTCTGTGGTGGATGCCGGCCTATCCCACATAGTGTACAGACAAAGTAATTCTGGCTGTTAAAATACAGTAGATGTTGCAATTGCGCAACATCTTTTAAAACTTTGACTGGGGGGCTGTGTGTGTGTGTGCCGAAAAAGGATGTTCCAACATCTGATATCTCAAAAGGGCACAGGGTGCCAAAAGTATGTTCATTTCGTATAGTTCTATAAATACTGCAGCAAGCAGAAAGAAACGCATATTGTTTCTCTCTCTTTGAATGCACCCCTCTTTAGGAGTCTTCAAAAGTGCGTTTCGTCCTGGGCCTACAATGACGGATTCTTAACGGTTATAATAACAAATTTCACGTGGAATTGAGGCAATACGGGGAAAGTATATATAAAAAAGCTGTCGTAAATGCATTGAGAGCAGGCGTTACCATGCAATACAAGTAGGGAACGCAGCAGGCCTACTTAAGTCACACAATTGGTTTTTCGATAGCGCAGTCAGAAGCCAAAGAGCGGAAAAGTAGATGCGGCATCTATCATACCAAAGGGTCCTTATCTTCAGAGAGTGAATTGGACCAAAGCATCCATCTCTGAAATAGATTTTTTTATAAGATGGTGTTTTATCAAGACGGTTGCATTTCAAGAACATAAAGTACTCATTATTAGGCATTTCGTCAAAAAAAAAAAAAAACTAAATGACATCTGAAATTTTAAAGTTTTAAAAAAGTTGCTCTCGCACTCCCATTTTTTTATTCTCTTCAGCCCTTGTGTCTATTCAAATCTTACAGCATCTTTATCTCCCTCTGCCTATCTATCATTATGATTATTGCCGCCAGACTTCAATTCATAATGTAAAAACAGAGAGACCCCATTCCTCGCCCCTACTATTCCGAAAAAGGTAACACAAAAAAAGCAAGAACATCATTAGTAAGTACAGTAACATAATATAAATTTGAAGGAGGAAGAAAAAAAAAATCACAGACAGAGAGCTACTAGAAGGTTGGTTAAATAAATTAGATAAGAGTTTTATTCCTCTTTTATAGGTTATCTTAATGAATTATTGAAGAAAAAATTAAAGGAGGTGGCGAAAAACATTTATTCTAACCGTCAGCCCCATCATCTTACGCACACATACACATAAAATCATCTTTGAATAAAAGACTCGATATGCATTATTTAATTTCTTATGCATTGAAATATATCAGTTTATTATTGTGAAATCAGCATCCATTAGGAGAGAGAGAGAGAGGAGAAGATGGTGATGTTTGAAATAACTCTCTGATTCTTGTATAACAGGTTATCTTCTATGATCTTTTAAGCGCAAATAAGCCCCGAAGAACGACGGTTGAATGTGTCTGCTGTCTAAGTATAGATATGGAGGAGTACACATCGGATATGAAAACGAGCTAAAGGTTTGTGTGAATGGAGTTAAGAAAGTTAGACAGAACGATGGAGAGAGAGAGCCATTGGCCCTATTTCCATCTCTTTCGGTCATTATGATACGAAAGGTGATTTACGGATGCCAAATGTGGTATGTATCGCCCTACTGAAATTTAACTAATGATATGAAATGAAAGAAAAATGATGTCACTCTTCTAGTTGTTGTCGTCGTAGTGATTCAAGAGAATCATTTCCTGACAATTTGCATGCTCATTAATGTCGTGATAAGAAACGCAATAAACGGCAACGATATGGAAGAAATAATAATAAAAAAGGCCGAGGGAAGTGCTGAGTGACTGGTATGGGCAGACAGGAGGGAGAGAAAGAGAGAGTGGGCGGGATAAGAGAGATGGGAGAGAGAGAAAGAGGAGAGAGGAGGGGGAGCGGCGAATTGCGTTTGACACACCAGTTCTCGTCTGATCACTGAAGTTAAGCAGCTCAACCCCAGCTAGTACTGACATGGGTGGCCGTTGGGAAAACTGGGTACTGCTAATACCCAAAAATCGTCGCATTAGTGCAGCGTCTGTGCAATCTCTGCATAAGAACTATGCTGTGGAAGGGGCTCTAATGACCTTGTAGTTAAAGGGCCCTAAAACACCAACAAACAACAAACAAAGAGAGAGGAGGGAGAGAGGGGAGGACAGATTTTTTTCTTTTCGTTGGTGCTTTAGGGCCCGTCAATTACAAAGGTCATTAGAGCCCCGACCACTGAGTAGCTCTAATGCACAGGCACCACACGAATGCGACGACTTTTGGGTTTTAGAGATACCCAGTTTTCCCAAACGGCTACCCATTTTAGAACTAGCTGGGGTTGTGTTGCTTAACTTCAGTCATCAGACGAGAATTGGTGTGTCCAACACAATACAGCCGCTCCAAGAGATAGTGAGAGAAAGGTGGGAGAAGAAAGGAGAAAAAAAAGAAGGTTAATGTTTATTGCATCCATATTTTAAACATACTGTAGTTTGGGCTACTCTGTCGTTTCTTTTCAGCCAAAAAGTGAGTGAGAGAGAGAGAGAAATAGCTTTCAAAGTTGAAAATGAGGAGAGGTGAGACATTCACACTGCATGCATAGAAAAGTTGGTGTGGTGTGTGCGTTAAAACACTCACCCCTTATCATTGCATTTTTTTCCATCCCTTTGAAACTTTTCCAATGTAAGTGAGTTGTTGTGTGCGCGTGAAATACACATGTATGTCACCAGCTCTTACACACTCAATGACAAATAAACCAGTATTGGTAAAGTAAGTAAAGGCATTTCTCTCCTTTCGGCTGCCAATTTACTTTAAGTTTGAAATGTGCTAAGGAAAATTAACCTCTAAAATATACATTTAATGCAAATCTCAATGAATGTCAACCATTTCACCTTCAATTCAATGTTTTTCTCTACTTTTCAAAATGTATTATAATACTACTGGTGGTTAGTTGTGAGTGCTTGTCAATAAAGAAGTTTGATTCAAATTTCAATGTCTGAAGGAAGTTCTGTGCTCGAAGTAGAAAACTGAAATGTTTCTCTTGCTGTCCTACTAAATGGCTACCACCACCCCCCCAAAAAAAGCATTTGCAATATGAAATATTTCTACTTTGTTTTAGACCGCGAGGGTGACGAACCTATGGCACACTGAACAATTTTGCTGGCACGCGGCATGTATCATTTCAGGCCCCACTGTGACAAACCGGAAGTAGGGCCATCGTACTACAAATATCTCTGTAGCAAACTATCTCGCACCGTAGTACATTAAGAAATATAACTTTTTTTTTTAAATTTTTGGCATGTTACTAGAAAAAGGTTCTGGCCAGGCTCGGAAGCCCAATAGGTAGCGTGCTCTATTTACTGCGTCAAGGTGGGTTGACTTCTTTCAGGCGAGAGGGAGAGAGACAGAAGGCCCGATTGCGCGCGCCTTCCTTCAGATGAGAAGTAAAACTGAGGTCCCGTGTGGTGTACGATGGCATTTGCACGTCAAAGAACCCTCTCTACTATGCAACGGGTAGATGAGGCCAAATTTCCAAATTTGGAGCGACCCAACCAAGTGTAGACCAACGGTCAATAAGCATAGGGGTTGCAGCTTTGATCGGCAGCCGGCTACGGAAAAACACCTTCCAATAGATCAATCTTGAGTTCATTCAGAGGAACAAGATAGGTACCCGATCATGCCATAAGTGGGGAAAGGGTTCAGCATAGCTTTTCCTTTGCCAGCAGTAAAAAGTTCGCCACCCCTGTTTTAGAGAGCATGGAGCTTGGACCTCTGACGTAGCATGTCACGTGCTTTAAAATCCGTTCTGTAGCAATTTGAAGCATAAAAGCGCTATGATTCGAAAAGCGGAAAATGGCGGCTGGCGATATTCTTTAAGCCTGTTTCTCTCGTATAATATGACTATAAAAAGAAAGCTAGACAGAAAACTAAACGTCCAGATGAATTTCGTTGTTTTGTTGCCTAAAAATTGTTTTCTACAAAATTAGTTTTCGTACGAAAATGTGTTACAATTCAACCAAGAAGGGGAAAGAACCAACAGACAATACCGTATATAGAAATAGGCTTCCCAGAAATATTATCATGAGAACCTTGTCGACTCACGCCATTGTGAGGTTTGCTTTTCATAGATTTACTTGAGCATGACTTGTATCCAAAATGAAGCATTCTCCCTTTTCCTTTCAGCTGTGTGAGGCTGTGTGGCATCTAGCCAAATACCACACTATGACACATGTCATTGGCCTGACTCAAAATCTCACTTTGGTGTCAGTGAGATCAAGACCTTTTCACTCTTAACTCTCAGCCTCTGTCAACCCCTTTTTCTTCTTCTTCTTCCTTTGTCTTTACCCTCCCCGCTGTCCCACAACCGCAGTAGTATTATTTACCTTCGCCCACCATCTGATAAGCTGGACATGTTAAAAACCTGAATTCATTCTGTACAAACGTAAAGGGGGGGGGGGCTAATAGTGGCGATACAACTCCGTTAATGTCTTAGGACACAAACACAACACTGCAATAAAGCAACTCCTAACCCTTTTCCTGCCTATGGCAGGGTCGTGCGCTCATCTTCTCCCTCTGAATAACCACAAGGGTGATCTATTAGACAGTGGATGTCCGCAGCCGGTTGGCGACCAAAGCTGCAAAGATTGCATATACCACAAACAACAAAGCAACTCCTAACCCTTTTCCCGAGTAAGGCAGGGTCGGGTACCCATCTTGTCCCTCTGAATGGACACAGGGCGATATATTGTTGGAGTTATTGGTCAGCAGCCGGTTGCCGGCCAAAGCTGCACCCCTACGCTTATTTATCGTCGATCTAGTGTTCGTTGGGGAATGCTACCGACGCCAGGGGGCGAGCTCCTACACCTAGAAATTTTGCCTCATCTACTCGTTGGGTAGTAGAGAGGGTTCTTTTACGTGCAAGCGTCATCGTACACCCGCACGGGACCTCGGTTTTACTTCTCATTCGAAAGAAGGCACGAAAAGAGGCCAGTATCCAGTATCGAACCTAGAACTACTGGCGCAGCTGCCGAGCGTGCTAACCACTACGCCACCGCGGTGGGTCCAAAGACTGCATATACCACATTAAGAAAAAAAACCATGGGAATTGAAATAGCAAATCTCTAAATCCATCCATGGAATATGGAATATGCCGCTGCCGATTCGTGGTCATTTCCACGTGGTCGCTTTTTTCGTGGCTAGTGAATTTACAAATCCAATACAAATGGAAAGGATAACAGTCTATCTTCTAGTGCATCCCTTAACTCGCTTTGACCCCTTTTATCCTTTTCTCCTCATGTCCGAAATCCTTCAGTGCACTCACATAGGACATCCGAAGTGGATATCAGTGTCAAATACTCTCTCACCCCCGACCCCCTTCTCCCTATAGTTAAATGCCAAAGAAAACATGCTGCTTTTCACAATTTTCTAACCTCGATATCATGCATGACCAAAAATATGGATATGTGTCCTAAGTAAACACATGATTTCAAGGGCATTTTGTAAAAGAGAGCCAGAGATAGTCCTTTAATTTTTCAATGGATTTCACAAGCGGATCTGCTCAAGCATTATTCGCATGAAATTTCTCTTATCTTAGATAACACGTTCAAATTCGTGAACAATTTGTCATATTATACGTCACTCAGTCTGTATCAGGACAAGAGAGAGAGAAAAGAAAAATGAAATTTCCAGTGAATTCATCCGGAGGAGAAAAAATGATGACCGGCCCCATTTATGACAGAATCCATCAAGAGACAAAAGAAAAACAAATTGGCAGTTCATAAATTTTCAAACTGTTTAACCGCAACGAGTATTCAACACGACAACCTTTCTCATCATCATCATACCATTATCACGCCTGTGGCACGGTCGAGTCTGCGGGTTCTAGCCCCCCTCCCCCCACTCCCGCCGATCTCCCACCACGTCCCCATCCACCACACACACACACTACCATATCCACTGCTCCCACGTCTACGTTGGCCTCCACCTGCCCCGGGTGCTGCCAACCACCTGCATTCCTGTAATGGACCTAACGAGCTTCTCCTCCCCTCCTATCATTACGTGTCCTTACCTCCTCAACCTACTCTCCCTCACCTTTTCCGCCATGTCCCCCAGGGAGCGGCTTATTGAGTTGGACACACCAGTTCTCGTCTGATCACTCAAGTGTCAAAAATCGTCGCATTAGTGTAGTGTCTGTGCAGTCCCTGCATTATAACGACGCAATGGTTGGGGCTCTAATGACCTTGTAGTTGAAGGGCCCTAAAACACCAACGAAACAAAAAAAAGCGATCTCAGTCACCCCCAAGCTACCTCTCTAATATACTCATTCCTAATCCTATCAGCTCTCGACACCCCATTCATGTACCGCAGCATCGCATCTCGGCTGCTTGCATTCTAAATTCGACAACCTTCCTAAGAAGCTAAAAAAAAAACGTAAGGACATCGGGACGGAATACAGTGAAGGGGTGAAATGATGGGGCCTTCTAGTGGTATGATGGAATAGGCTTTGACTTGGTAAGCAGGTGACGCAACACCTAACGTGCTCTCGACTTACTGCGCTACTGGTTCGATACTGGATTAAGGTGGGTTGGCTTCTTTCGGGCGTGAGAGAGAGAGAGAGAGGTCTGAGTGCACCTTCCTTCGGATGAGAAGTAAAACCGAGGTCCCGTGTGGTGTACGATGGCATTTGCACGCCAAAGAACCCTCTCTACTATGCAACGGGTACATGCGGCAAGATTTTTAGGTGTAGGAGCTCGACTCCTGGCGTCGTCGGTGCAGTGCTCCAACGAACAGTAGACTCAACACAAGGTGACACAAGGGCGATATATTAGTCATTGTTTTTCCGCATGCTTATGCATCATCTGTCTACTGTTCGGTGGGGCACTCCACCTCCACCAGACACCGGGAGGGAGTGGAGGGCGAGCTCCTATACCTGGAAATTTTGCCTCATCTACCCGTTGCATAGTACCTGTGCAGCCAAGTTAGGTTGGACCCACCAGTTCTCGTGACATCACTGAAGTTAAGCAGCGTAAGCCCATGTTAGTACCAACATGGGTGGTTGGTAAAGAACGTTGGGTGCTGCAAATTTCCCCTCTCCTAGGTCCTCTACACCTACAGCAGCCTACTAAGGGTTCGTCCTGTTATGGCTGCTTGGCTTACTTCCCAACCCTTGACATTAATCCAGTACAGTATAGTAGAGAGGGTTTTTTTTACGTGCAAATGTCATCGTACACCACACGGAACCTGGGGTTTACTTCTCATCCAAAAGAAAGCGCACTCGGGGTCTGCCTCTCTCTTTGCCGCCCGAAAGAAGCCAACCAACCCCAGTCCAGTATGGAGTTTAGAACTACAGACGCAGTTACCGAGCGAGCTACCTACTGCACCACCAAGTTGGGTATGTTTTTGAAGAGAAACCAACAGAAATTTTTGCTCCCTTTTCCAATTATCATTTATGTAACAATTATACTTTGTAATATAAAATTATATTGTGTGTATCTAATAATATACTGTGTAAAATCTTATTTTTCTTTTCAGGCGGAGGATGAGGAGAAGGAAGAAGTTTATTTTCTTAAAAATAAGAAATCTCCAGAAGCACTACGTGGAGGTGAGTTCAACAACATCGTGCAGTTGTACTACTAGTAGTAGCAGTTTTATTACGTTCATTGGATTCTAGATTTCATTTGGTTTCTCAAATTCAAGATAGCATTTCTTATTCTTCGATATTTTTTAAGAAAAAGAAGAAGAAAATAAAGAAATATACCTTACTATACTACGGACGGTGTATGTATAATATGAATTTAGGTATTTCATTTATATTCCTAAACACGCTTCGTTATGTGCTTCAAGAAAAAGAAAAATATTTTTTTCTTCACTTTTTTTTAAGGAGAAGGAGTGAAAAAAAAAACTTAGAGCAGTGTGGAGGGAGAGGAGGAGAAGAAATGCCAAAATTGACGACAAAAACGACGTAAGAAAACAAAGAATAAGAAAATGAAACTAAAGTGAACACTTCCTACTCGACCCTATCTTGAAACTTACCAAGACAAAAGGTGTGCGAGAAACGTGAGCTCAAATATTAAATCAATTTTTTTTTCTTTTTTCCATCACCATCGCCACCAACCCTTTTTTTCTCCTCTCCGGCCTTCTTCTTCTCCTCAACCCCTTAACCCCCTTCACTCGTCTACCCCTTTACCTCCCTCTCCTTTAAACGGCTTTCGATTTATTCATACAATAAACGACAAACGAAAAAAATATTATATAAGCAATGCATCAAAATCATACATTCCCATGACATCTAATAACCAGTTTTGTGTAACATAAAACTCCGTTTCTGGTTCATGATTGACTAAATTTTAAAATAAAACATGAATAGCTATATATTTTGAAGGAGAGAGGAGGGAGCGAGAGAGAGAGAGGATAAAAGGAGAAGAAGATGAAAGCCACGAATTATCTAAAGATGAACCATATATACATTTTTTTTTGAAATATTTTAACCGAGGACAGAGACAGGAAGAGAGAGAGAGGGAGGAGTGGGAGAAAGAGAGGTTGGCAGGGTGTGAAAGAGAGAACTGGGCGGGAGGGAGGGATGACAGAGACAAGGGCGGAGAGAGGACAGAGATAAGGAGAGAGGGAGGGAAGGAGAGAACAGAGAGTGAGAGAAAGATAACTGAGAGGGAAGAAGAGAGGTATGAGAGGACAGAGGGGGCGAGAAAACAGACAGGGGGAGTGAAGGAGAGAGGACTGAGAGAGAGAGAGAGGGAGTGAGAGAAGTGAGAGGAAGGAAGGGCGGAGAGAGGACAGAGAAAGGGAGAGACAAGTGAGAGAGGAAGAGTGGGAGAAAAGATAACTCAAGAGGGAAGGGAATGAAAGATGGGATAGAGAGAAGGAGGGAGAGAGAACAGAGACAGGGAGAGAAGGAGAGGGGAAGAAAAAAACAACGAGAGGAGACGGAGGGAAGAACAGAGTCTGAGAAGAGAAGAGAGAAAGGGAGAAGGACTAAGATAGGAGTAGGAAGAGAAACCAGAGAGAGGGAAGGAAAGAGGAGAAAGAAAGACCAGAGAGGGGAGAAGAGAGAGAACTGAGAGATGGAAAGGGAACTGAGAGTCGACCTGATATCAATATATTTTATTGAAAAAGGATTTTCATACACAAGAATGTCACTCATTCAATTCTGTGTTTGGCCTCACCATTCAATTTTTTTTTTCAAGAATTTGCACAATGTAGGTGCATTCACCTATCCCCTTGCCCTCTTTTTTTTCAGAAGAGAGAGAGGGAGAGAGAGAGAGAGAGACAGGAGAAGTAGAGGAAGGAGGAAAGGGGCGGAATTGACAGGAAGTTAGATTTTTGCTGCACATACACGTATATGTATATTTTAATTTAAGCAGCTTTCTGCCCGAAAATGAATTCATGATCATCTCTCAAAAATGTTCATAAATGCATCTTATCTACAATACTAGAAGTAGTAGTCGTCGTCCTTGTTGTCATCATCGTCGCCGTCGTCGTCTAAGAAATAAAATTTAAGAAATATTTATAAAGCCCTCCCTCTTCTTCTTCTTCTGCTCATGGTCCTCCTCCCTTTTCCCCTTCTCCACCTTGAAAAGAGTCTTACATATTTGCTGCGTTAATAATGATTTATGATAGAAAGCATTAAATATGGTAGGCAATATATCGCCATATGGCTCTTTGGCTTTAACTTCAAACTTAAAATATGATTAACTGCTTAGTTATTTGTCAAAAATGTCAGTTAAATCAGAAAAGAGAGAGAGAGAAGAAAAGGAGGAAAAATTATAACATTTCATACAGCCTCTAGATTTGAACTTTACTTAAAAATAAACGCACACACCTACCTATATCTACCTCTCTACTCTTACCTTTCTTTCCCTCGCATTCACCTCTTTCACTTTTATTTATCCATTTCAATTTTCACATATCTTAGAACAACAACAACGACAGCAAGGGCTGGTGACCTCGTTCAAATATTAGTCACGATTATTGACGGGACAAGGGAAAAATAGGGAAGGGGGTGTGCCAGCAAGAGGGAAGACAGGGGAGGAGAAGGAAGGAAAGATGAATTTAAGAAAATATGATTAAGAAAAGAAAGCAACCAACAATACCTTTATCGAAAATTCAGAAACGCGACAAGTGAAACAATAACAACACTGTAAGAAGAGAAAGAGAGTGAGAGAGAGAGCAAGGCTGTAAACAGAAAGGGTTAAAGGGGGCCCCTCTCACACTCCTATTCCCTTCTGCATCAACTGCTTTCTTATTATTACTATATCGTACGAACTGTCCTGATTATGTGATTCAATTTTCAGTTAAAACAAAAAAAAAGAAACATCAAGAGAAAAAGAAGCAGTATTACAGCAGCAGTTCAGCAAAAGCAAAAAATCCCAACCCCTAACCTTTTTCCCGTCTATGGTAGGGTTGGGTACCCATCTTGTTCCTCTGAGTGGATACAAAGCTGATATATTGTGGACAATGTTTTCCCGCAGCCGGTTGCCGAACAAAGCTGCAGCCCCTATGCTTATACTTTTGGAACACTCCACCTCCACCAGACGCCAGCAGGGAGTGCGGGGAGCGGCAAATTGCATTGGACACACCAGTTCTCGTCTGATCACTGAAGTTAAGCAACGCAACCCCAGTTAGTACTGACATAGGTGGCCACTTGGGAAAACTGGGTACCGCTAGTGTCCAAAAAATCGTCGCATTAGTATAGTGTCTGTGCAGTCTCTGCATAAGAACTACACGGTGGACGGGGTTCTAATGACCTTGTAGTTGAAGGGCCCTAAAACGCCAACAAACAACAACAACAAGGGAGTGCGGGGAGGGCGAGCTCCTACGCCTGGATATTTTGCTTCATCTACTCGTTACATAGTAAAGAGGGTTCTTTGACGGGCAAATGCTATCGTACACCACCACAGGGGATCACTTCAGGGTTTACTTCTCATCCGAAGGAAGGCGCACTCGGGACATATCATCTCTCTCTCTTTCTCATCCGAAAGAAGAGCGGTTTATTGAGTTGGACACACCCCAGCTAGTACTAACATGGGTGGCTGCTTGGGAAAACTGGGTACCGCTAATACACAACCCCGCATTAGAACTACGCAGTGGACGGGGTTCTAATGACCTTGGTAGTTGAAAAGCCCTTAAAACATCAACGAAGTTGTTCAGCATCTTCATGAAATAGGCATACTGAACGTACTTTGATATCCAGTGCTGATTGTAAGAAAATAGAAATCAACTCTTTGCACGTCCGTCATCCAAAACTAATCCTCTTCCTCCTACTCCTTGACAAAACAATTATTAAACTTTCGCATTTTGTTCATTGTCTTATGTACTACACTTCATAAATTAATCTTAAAATAGGATTTTCAGTTTTGTACTTGTTCTATAAGTCGTGACAGCAACAACAATAACGTCGTCATCAACAACATCGCCATGTTTTTTTTTTGCTGTTGTTGTTACACTCTTCAGATTGCCGTGTTACAGCTCTTTCACCATCGTCCTAAGTTGAGTCAGATTAGCTACATTTTGTTAAAACAAAGATTAAGAGCATTTGCATGCCACTGTCGTCATTTACGTCATTCAACTACTTTAATACCTTTTTATCCTATATCAAACTATTTCTTTTTTAAATTGAAACGTGTGCGCGCGCACATGTATGCACATTACTCCACTCACGACGTGTCCTACTAACCGCAAACAAATACCAATTCAGCAGCTACACATTTGCATGTCATCATCGTGAAATACGGCCACCGGTTCAAACCTGGTGATTGAAGCAGATGAAAACTCCCGAATGTGTCTTTGACAAGTGAGTGACGCACGCCATCCACAAATGGTCCGATTACGCCACTTTCAAACTACACATTCAGGCCCGGTGCACACTTGCGATTTTTACTCGCGCGGCGCCCGCAATTGCGGCATGAGATACATTAGTTGCAATGAGGGAGTGCACACATACCTGCGGCGCCGTCGCGGCTCCCCCATTGAAACTAAGGCTCGGTGCACACCTGCGATTTTTGACTCGCGCGGCCTCGCAATGGCGGCATGAAATACATTAGTTGCAATGGGGGAGTCCACACATACCTGCGGCGCCTCCGCGGCTCCGAAAACCGGAGTTGCGTCTGGAAATGCCCGCATTTCCCTACGGAACCGCCGCGCTCGCACATTCGGTCACGTAGTACCTTGTGGTCTATTGAGCGATGCACACTCCCGCGCGGTTTCATAGTTTTGAGATTCGGTAGGCAAAAAGGGCACGCCTTCTGGGCTGTTGCCGAATGTGTACTGGCGACATTTCACCGCATCTGTGCATTGAATTGCTGCAGTGTCCCTGCGGCACCCGCGCGAGCAAAAATCGCATGTGTGCACCGGGCCTAATGTATCTCATGCCGCAATTGCGGGCGCCGCGTGAGTAAAAATCGCAAGTGTGCACCGGACCTTAAACCCAGGAGCGGCTGTATTGCGTGGGACACACCAGTTCTCGCCTGATCCCTCAGGTAACGCGACTTCAGCTAGTACTAACATGGGTGGCCGCTTTGGAAACCTGGGTACTGCTAATACCCAAAACTCGTCGCATCAGCGTAGTGCCTGTGCAGTCTCTGCATTAGGGAGCGGAAAATTGCGTTGGACACACCAGTTCTAGTCTAATCACTGAAGTTAAGCAACACAACCCCAGTTAGTACCGACATGGATGGCTGCTTGGGAAAACTTGGTACCGCTAGTATCCAAAAATCGTCGCATTAGTGTAGTGTCTGTGCAGCCTCTGCATCAGAACTACACAGTGGAGGGGCTGTAATGACCCGGTAGTTGAAGGGGCCTAAAACACCAACAAAACAAACAGAATGGACGCGTGGCCCTCAAACACCAACGAAACTGAAAAGTCTCACCTCAACGTTGATATAGTATTTTGTTTGTCTGGTGATGGTAGAGTCTTTGTTGTCTATTACCAGAAAGGTGAGCCACACCTGGTATTCAGGCCCCAGTTTAGTTATGGACACAAGAAATGAACCTCTTACGGCATTTCAAAAGTCGGGGAAAAAACCCCTCATTAAAAGTAATAAATCCTGAGTCTGAATCACGATATTTTTACCTGATTCTCATAAGTAATGAATCACACCATTACCCCTTTTCCTTCCTGGCAACTATTAAATGAAATCGTGTGTCGTCTGTGCGCTCATTTCAGTACCTTGAGGCCTCGATTACAACTTCTACCTACAATGTCATCTAACGTTGATGAGTCACACGTAATGCAGAAATCTCTTCTACTAGACTTTGATGACAATTGTCATGTTATTATTCTTGGCACACACTCACACCCAAATAGAGTCTCTGAGCAAGAAGAGCTCTTATTTGCATAATGAAAATCACAGGCAAACCAGCAAGCGAGGAGAGAGAGAGAGGGAGAGAACCGTGCATCATGAATCTTACCTCCCTCCCTCTCGTTCTCTATTCAGAACTGCATGGGACAAAACTCTGACAAAGCGGTGTAATAATGTAAAAGTTTGTTACAAGCAGACATTCATAGTCTTCACCCCTCCGTCATACAGCCCTCACACCCCTCCGACGTACTCCATCTCATCACTGCTACCACATTACAGTATCATAGACCGACTAGTAGTAGGTTATATATACACATCCTGTAATTTTCAAATTTCCTTGCAGTAAACCATGTCAATATTAAGCCTTTGTGACAACACAGTTCCCGATAGACTATTGAGAGATTGCAGAAAGGGATGAGAGGAGGAGGAGGAGGAGGATAGGGAACATCAGCAGAAGACACATTGAGACATGAATTTATGAAAGGCAGAAGAATCAAGAGAGAGAGAGAGAAAGAGAAATGAAGGATGAGAAGAGAGAGAGAGAGAGAGAGAGAGAGAGAGAGAAAGGCAAACAGACTGAAAGAGGAAACGGGATGAGGACAAACAGAGGTAGATTAAAAAAAAGTTCGGAGCGTTCAGCACCTATACAACCATGTAAATTAAGCTACATCTTCCCTTTTTCTTTTCTCTCGATTTCTTAAAGATTACCGGCCCAAGAAAAATTGCTTACTTGGCAACTAACCCTTAAGAACAGAAGGTAAAGAAAGAAATGAGGAGATGAAAGGAGGATGAAGTGGAACAGAAGATGGCAAGAAAGGGGAGAGACAGAGAGAGAAAAGGAAGTGTATACGTCAAACAGGAACTGCTATTTCAGCTCAAGTGAAGTATGACCAACCAATGACACTAAACAAAAGCAACAATGAGAAACGCGGAAATTTCACTTCATCATATCCTGGCGTGCCAAATAAAGAAACAATAACATGTGGTAAAATAGTAGTGAAGGACCTAAGACGATGATGATGATGATGTCTATAATAATATCTTAAGACATGAACGAGAGCAGAAGAGTTGAGGGAGGAAAGGGGCGAATGTTCATTTGTACAGAGAGAGAGAGACGTGAAGGACTGGGTCCAAAACCAGAAATGAAAGGATACCGCATCACCATTCTAAAGACGACGTCAACAACACTTTAGATATAATAGACACTCTATATCAGAAATTAATTAATGACCACTAAGAAAAAGAAGAAATATCCAGGAAGGACTTTATTCCTATACCTTCTTCCGGGGGACTGAATTGCTGAATCTTTTGTGTGTGTGCGTTTATTCTCCCGTCCTAAGTTCATTGTGGACTGTCACCGAACAAAAACAAATTCCATCAAGGGGTATTCATGAAACGTAGCTGCTCAGTCAGAATTGATAGATAGCTACCTGTTTTTTTTTTTGTCTTCCTCCAGTAACAACAACTGACGCCTAGTTTCATTTCCCAGTTGGCCCTGACGTCTACAATTATTGGAACTGGATCTAAATGATGCTGATTACAAAAACGTGCACTGAAATCACCTCACTGAAATGTCTGTCTAGTTGTCTGTCGCCTATATTTGCGATGATGCTGCTGCGCCTTATTTCGTAATGCTTAGCAGTAGGTCATGGCGGCAAAATTACGGGCGACGGACGTCCTGGAGCTTGGCGCTGACTTGTCTGTCTCCTGTTAACGGGATTAAAGGATTTCATATTTCCTGTTTTATCAAGGTCGCAGTGATCTCAATGGCGACTGACTGGCTCACTAATCATCACGTCCGGTCGGGTGTAGTCCGAGCCTCTAAAAAAATAATATACCAACTGGTTCTACAAAACAAACTTTCCAAGCAGGAAGGAGCCCGATTCAAGACACAGTTCCTGACTAAGAATCAATAATAATTGGTGGTGATGGTTTATTTTAAAAGACAAATGGCTAAGCTCAAGTATATTAGAGGTAGCCTGAGGGTGGGGGACATCCAGAGCAGGAGCGATGCAGCAATTGCTCCCCCCTCTCCGTGGCTCAATGGGGCGCAACTTATGAAGCACTTTTGCATTGCTATCCCCATTTCTATATTGTCAGTCCAACAGTTGGCTACTGAAGATAGGACATTGTCTAATTTGTTTGTTTGTTGGTGTTTAAGGTCCCGTCAACTACAAGGTCATTAGAGACCCGTCCACTGCATAGTTCTAGTGCATAGACTTCACAGACACTACACCAATGCGACGATTATTGGGTATTAGCAGTACCCAGCTTTCCCGAGCGATCACCCATGTCAGTACTAACTGGGCTTGCGTTGCTTAACTTCAGTGATCAGACGAGAACTGGTATGTCCAACGCAACTTGCCGCTCCCCGACATTGTCTAAGGGGCAGTAGAAAACCTATTGTAATTGCTAGCTAGATTTATACTAAGTGATTCTAGATATTTGGGGCGCACTTTTTTTAAAGTGCTCCCCCTGATTACCCCTGGATCCGCCGCTGGGGACATTGCGGAAAAAAATGAGGGAGAGTAGATTGAGGCGGCATGGACACGTATTGAGAAGAGGGGAGGAGGAACTCGTTAGGTCCATCACAAGAATGCAAGTGGTTGGAAGCACCCGAGGCAGGAAGAGATCAAAGCAGGCATGGGAGCAGGTTGTCCGTAAGGATATGGTAGTGTGTGGGGGTGGACGGGGATCTGGTGGGAGATAAGTGGGAGTGGAGGGCTAGAACTCACAGACCCGACCCTACCATCCTTATCATGCCCTTGATAAGGGTACGATGATGATGAAATGGCTAAGTTGAAGAAAGAAAAGAAGACTCCAATAATTTCCTGTTAGTGAACAGCAAGACTCAAGACAATATGTATTATTATAAGAAGAAGAGGCAGATGGGGGAGATGGAGAAAGAGAGAGAGAGTGCGCGAGGAAGAAAGGGAGTAGAGAAAGGTTCAGGATAACGAAATTAAGATCCTTTTCTACCTTGGAGCGATGGACGTGCCAAATGATATCACTCTAACACCTTCAAAACACGCATGTGCATTTCAGACATGTCAGAGAAAGTCATCTAATCTCCACGGATTAATCCCAGATTGATAGATCAAGAAATTAAAATCCGTTTAACCTACCTGTGGAGGTCAAGATATATTACCTTTACTCAGTTGCTCGCGTCTGAAATATCATCACGGTAAGTAAGGGCAACCTATTGATTATTTCTCCAATTTTGCAACGTGTCTGCTTTCCTGCTGCTTAAGTAACCTTATATTAGAATTAAAGCTTAGCATACAATAATATGACGTAACAGGACCATCCACGTCCCACACTGAGATATTTGACCGACCAAAGCATCTCCTAACCCTTTACCCGCCTATGGCAGGATCCGTTATCC
This sequence comes from Trigoniulus corallinus, assembly GCA_013389805.1. Classification (NCBI taxonomy): domain Eukaryota; kingdom Metazoa; phylum Arthropoda; class Diplopoda; order Spirobolida; family Trigoniulidae; genus Trigoniulus; species Trigoniulus corallinus. The sequence goes on from JAAFCE010006668.1 coordinate 16,848,284, forward strand.
ACCTTGTCCCTCTCAATGGACACAGGGGTGATCTATTGGACTGTGATATTCAGCAGCCGGTTAAGATATTTGGCCGACCTAAGAAAGTATTTTGATATGTGGTGAAAAAGACAGTCTGATCACGAGCATCCTACAACCCCAGATTATCAGATTCAACTCCCGTCTATCTCCCACCAGGTTCCCGTCCGCCCCACTCACAACCATATCCTCCTTACGGAAAACCTGCTTCCACGTCTACTTTGGTCTTCCCCTACCCGGAGTGCTTCCAACCAACCACCAGCATTCTCGTAATGATGGGCCTAACGAGTTCCCTCTCCCCTCTTCTAATTCCATCTGAAACTTCACACTGCTGCATAAAAATTAAAGGTATACCTGAAACAGGACTCATCTTTATTGACCGAATGTTTTGAGGAAAACACGGACGCACAATTAAAAAAGTAAAGATTGGTGTAAATAAAGCAACCTGCCGGCAGGCAAAGGACAAAGACAGGAAACAGTACGAACAGAGCAAGCGGAAGTCCCGTTAAAAGATACGTGCATTATTCCTTGCAGCATTTCTCCACGTTGATGTTGCATCTAAGGGAGGGCGTTGAATCCTATCCTTTTTCTGTTCCTAATTAGTGTTGTCACCGCCTTCTGATTTCCCTGACCCTAGGGTAACATTTCGAAATAGTATCTTCTGCTTTTCACCACTCGCCTTGCCTGCCAAGCCCCATCAACTACTTGGGGCATTTCATCTTCTCCTCTCCTCTCTCATCCCTTTGAAAAATAATGTTCAATCTATGCTAACAAAATGGCTAAATAATATAGTCGACGATGTATCTTGATAAACTGCAATGTATGTCGTCCATTAGTTTGGCATCATCGTCATACGTCGTCTATCACACGCACCATTAGCACAACCCTAATATTATATTAAATTTTTGGGCGAAGGGGGAAAAAAATTTATTCACATGAATTATGCCAACCGGAAGCCGTCCATAGATAGGCGAGAGAGGAGAGACAACGTCGTTTGAGCAATCAGAGGCAGAAGCGAGAAAGCGAAGATGAAGAGGAGGAGGAGGAGAGGAGCAGGATGAGTAGATGGAGAGTGAAAAGAAAGGGGTAAGAGGGAAAAAGGTGTTAGGCGACACTCCTCCGTTACAGCTACTGCTGCTGCTACCAACACCAAATTATGGCCCTTAAGTGCCATTTATGGAAGCTATTTCCTGCAGACAATTTATTTCTCTACAAATAATTGGACGATAATCTCCTAAACCGAGAAGAAAACCTTCACTGGGCTTAAGGGGGCTTTTCATCCTCATTCACGCATGCGTACAACTCTCTTACCCGTCTTAATACCACTCTAAAGTGTATTTTAGATGCGTCTATGTGTGTGTGGTGGGTTGACTTGCAGAAGTGAAATCCACCAAAACGGGGCAGTCAAGCGCCAATTGAACGAACAGTTCCCTCCCCCCCCTTTCCTTCCTTACTCGTCCCCAGCAAAAATGAAAGAAAAGCAATCCAGTCCCGAAAAAAAATATATAATATAATCTGCAGGCGTTACGGCGATAAGTACCAGATGAAAATCCCAACGACGACGAGGCAAAAAGAAAGGAGATGAAAATATCGTCAAACGACTACCAAAAATACATATCTTTCTCTGTACCCTTCCCTTCCTCACTATATATAGGTGATAAGGGAGGGGAACAAAGTCCCCTTCCGTCTGCTCTTACTGCTATCTTTCAAGAAAATCGGTAGAAAGGGGCACACCAACTAATGATTTAAAAAAAAAAAAAATTTTTATTCTAGGTCTTATCACGGGAGGGGGTAAGACAAAAATACTCTGATACCCTCTGCCAGTCACCTGCTGTGATCATCATCATTATCTTAAAAACGATACAAGCAGCTAATTTTGACAAAAAAATTAATAAATTAAAAAATCCCTATTAAAGAATTATAGATCAAACATCCCCGCCTTGATGGTGCAGTGGATAGCGTGCTCAGCAACTGAGTCAGTGGTTCAAGACCCAGGTGGATTGACTTCTTTCGGGCGAGACCTCGAGTGCGCCTTCCTTCAGATGAAAAGTAAAACCGATGTCCCGTAGGGAGCGGCTGGACACGCCAGTTCTCGTCTGACCACTGAAGTTAAGCCCCAGCTAGTACTAACATGGATGGCCGATTGGGAAAACTGGGTACCGTTAATACCCAACAATTATCCCATTGGTGCAGTGTCTGTGCAGTCTCTACACTAGAACTATGCAGTGGACGGGGCTCTAATGGCCTTGTAGTTGAAGGGTCCTGAAACACCAACAAAACAAACAAAAAGCGACGTCTCGTGTGGTGGGTATTTGCACGTCAAAGAACACTCTCTACTATGGAACGACGGGTAGAGGAGGCAAAATTCCCAGGTGTAGGAGCTCGGTGGAGTGCCCCGACCAGCAGTAGACCGACGGTAAATAAGCCATAAGGGTTGCAGCTTTGGTCGGCAACCGGCTGTACAGCAACACTGTCCAATGGATCACTCCTTGTGTCCATTCAGAGGAACAAGATGGGTACCCGACCGCCGTTAAAGTTCAAATAATTGCAACATACTCTTATTTTTCTCTCACACTTCAAACAGGAACGTTTACATGCTAGTGCAGTTCAGTAACTCCCTAATAGATGGCGCACAAGACACGAGGGGGTATATTCACCCCAATTTACGATCAAACCAATTACAGGCTGAAAAAAAATCGTAACCGTATATTTTTATTATAATAATAATACTTTTTATAACAGACTGACGCCCTCAAGGTGCCAATGAGTCAGAAAAGGAGAAGAACAGTGGTGCCAGCAACGTTGTCTCCAGTGACTGACAATAAGCTCAGTCTGCCGCCTGCTCTCCAGGTGGAAACAAGGTACAGTACAAGTTGAATTATACTGTCATACGCCTGACGCATAGGAAGGGGCTGGATGTACGAAAAGTTCTTCGACTCCAGCAAAATGAATGAATGAACTCTATCTGCCTGGTCTCATGCCTACCCGTGTACATACAGCTTTCTAAACACTTTTTAGCCACGAGACAGTCACCGGCGGCGTGTCTCACGAGACCATGGGTGAGACAATGATTTGTCGCCTGTCGCACCGCAGTGTCAGCAGGACTGTAACCTATCTATTGGGAGGGGGGGGGTAAACTTTATAAGAACTCCGGTTACGCAATAGTCCCATTTTGGTTAATCCGGTCACTGTTTGGAGCAAAACGATCCAGAGCTGAACGAGATCAAACGTTTTCGCAAAAACAGGATCCTGCCGGCACTCAGCTAGCCAACCACTCGTCCTGCACCTAACACACACGCACAACCTGTTGTTTAACATTCAGAGCATGAGTGGACAACTCGTTTTCATCCAATTTTTATTTATTCCGCCTTTTCCGTATCATCATTATCATCCTCACATTCATCATTAAAATAAATTGGCCGGCGCCGATTCACTCAAGACTTTGTTAAACAGACAAACGCAAGAGGCGTAAAGGCGTCGTAGACCACTTCATCAACGAAAGCGACAAGTCGCTGCCGTGGACACTTTTGTTGCATCCTGATAAACTATTTATTTATGATCATCATCATCATCATTTTTGATGCTCGTGCACACCACCAGACAAATTTTGTACTCATGGGGCATCTATTTGACTTGGGACACTAACACAAATGGTGGAACGAGGGAGGGCGGGGGAAGAGGGGTAGGAAGAGAAACAAGAGCATACCATTGCTACACATTTTATCCCCATTAATCTACAATTCGCATCAATAACATCCGTCCTCCCCAGTGAAAGGGTTAGATGGAAATTACGATGTACAGCGAGGGAGGGTATTCTACGTCCTGCCACAAGTCATCCCACAATATCCTTTTCTTTCTCTCTCTCATCTATGTACTAACATTTATCAAAACAATTTCAAATTATTCAAAAACATAACGAGGATTAGAAGCTGAATATAACAACAAGCAACTCCTAACCCTCTTCCCGCCTATGGCAGGGTCGGGTACCCATCTTGTCCCTCAGAATGGATACAACGGTGATATATTGAACTGTATTTTTCCGCAGCCGGGTGTCGATCAAAGCAACAATCCCTATGCTTATATGTCGTCGGCTACTGTTGGTTGGGACACTCCACCGAGCTGCTACACCTGGACTTTTTTCTTTCATTGGTGTTCAAGGGCCCTTCAACTACAAGGTCATCTCTAATATTTCAGCCCAAATTAACCGTCAAATCCCTATTTTCAGGTTGCAGGTTGGTCACTTTGGGGGAATTAACAGCTGACCATCTGCGGATAAAACCCAAATGCTGAAAACGAAAGAGAACACTACAACGACAGGTTACGGAAGGAAGAACAGGAAAAGGGGCGCTGTCCCGTTCGGCACTCTACCCTACTTAATTTATCACTCACTTTGTGATTTGCACTATGTTACTTGATAGTTCTTCTACTTAAAAGCAGTCATTAAGAACAAAGAAAGACGAAAGAAGAAAAAAAACACTTAACAGCAACATCGTCTTACAAAGATTAATGGATTTGCATTCTAATGGAGTGAAATGGTTCCTTAAATTTCTCATTTGCCTGTCCAATTCGCGGGAGAGGCTCGCAGCGTAGGGTCACGTTTCATCCCACGCAAGCTTCAAGAAGCAAGTGCAGTGTCACCCAGCTGGACGACGACACACATCCATAGACCGTGACTCACAACCATTTTTCCACGCCTGGATCCTAACACATTTATTGAACGCTGTTACCCAGCCACAGTTACTGACACCCCTAAAATAAAATTGTGATGGACCATCTGTAGATGGGACGACGAGGATAAACAGTCACGAGAAAATGGTCCCTTAACATTACTAAATTAGAATTAATGGATCAATATAAGAGGAAGGGAAGGAGGACGAGATGGGCGACAGATGACTGAGGGAGGAAAGTGGGGGTAAATCGTTTCCCAAAAATCGTTGGTCTACTTTCTAATTCATTATTAGCTATCATTAATCAAATGCTACCAGTAGTAACAATGCATTTTGGTCAGCAGTGGAACACCTCATTTCGGTCAACTATGATGAGTGACCCCATGTTATGTTCCTCATAACTCACTTCCACCTAAAGAGAGAGAGTGTGTGTGTGTGTGATCTCCAATACCCAAAACCAATTCTGGTAAAACCCTGATGTAGGAGAACGTCCCTTACTACTGCATTCCTGAATGCAACAGCAATATTGGCAGCCCTTCCTTAACATAATTGAAAAAAACCCATTCAAGGAAGTCCGAAGAATTCAAAGAATTTGGGGCCCCACATATGGAAGAAATGAAGTCAACAATACATTAAAAGGCTTCTTCAACAGGTTTTTGCTATAATTTTTTTTCCTTGAACCACTCCAAGGCAAGTGAAAGTGATGAAGAAACTCAGCAACAACAAAAAAAAAAGAAGCATGAAAAATGGGATTCAAGGATCCGAAGTGCCGATAGAGTTTAGAAGCGAAAAAAGATGACAGAGGCGATGATATCCACTGCTTAAATAATAAAATTCCAGCACACCATTATTAAAACACGCAGTGCAAAAAAAAGTGATTTGTGTGCAGCAGCAACCTACCAGTTGCACCTCTCAATATTTCGCACCTTCTCATTACCTCTCTATATTAATAGGGAGTGGCGTATTGCATTAGACACACCAGTCCTCGTCTGATTACCCAAGTTAAGAAACGCAATCCCAGCTAGTACTAACATGGGTAGCCGCTTGGGAAAATTGGGTACTGCTAATACCCCAAAATCCTCGCATTCCTGTAGCGTCTGTACAGACTCTGCATTAGAACTATGCAGTGGACGGGTCTCTAATGACCTTGTAGTTGAAGGGCCCTAAAACACCAACGAAACGAAAAAAATAATCAATATCAATAAATAATTAACGTCTCGCGGGTACTCTGTGGCATTGATCACAGGGAGGTGACAAAGAGAAATAAAAGTGCTGCTGAAAATAAATTTTGAGAAAATATGAACTCATTGTGGCCAACAAGGCTATTCTGTAGCTGCAAACAACTGCACCACCAAATACAAATAATCCTCCTAATTGTCCCGCAACTCATTGTACCAATTTCCGGCAATTACTTCAAAGAGGCAATTATTTAATGTACTGGACAAACAATAAGAATTGGGGGGGAGCAGGTATGATAGCAAAGGCCTTTACGAAAAGCTACTACTTCAAAGACAGTAACCGGCTGGACACATTAGGTCTCGTCTCATCACTCACGTTAAGCCAACGCAACCCCAGCTAGTACTAGCATGGGAGATCGCTTGGGAACATTGCATACTACTAATACCCAAAAAATCGCCCTAACAGCATTTTTTGGTTCGTTGGTATTTTAGTGCCCTTCAACTACAAGGTCATTAGAGCCCCGTCTACTGCGTAGTTCTACACAAACTTCACTAATGCAACGATTTTTGGGGATTCGCAGTGCCCAGTTTTCTCAAGCGGCCACCCATGTCAGTACTTAGCTGGGGTTGCGTTGTTTAACCTCAGTGATCAGACGAGAACTGGTGTGTCCAACGCAATAAGCCACTCCCGTCCTAACAGCGTAGTGTCTGTGCAGACTCTGCATTAGAACTACGCAGTGGACGAGGCTCTAGTGACCACTATAGTTGAAAGGTCCTAAAACACCAACGAAACGAAGGCAGTATTTAAATACAGTATTTCAAAGCGATTTTCTTTACATCTACATGCCAACAACGACTTCACAAAGCCTGTCAATCAAGTCATTGGAACCTGGGCCAAAGGCACAAGTTACTCAACCAAAGAGAAATTGAAATGACAGACAGACGGACATTTTCAACCTATTCACGCTCACCGTTTGACACTCATAAAGAACCTAACATAAAACTCCAATTTTCCTCAAGGTCCATGCAACTCGCGAAATGACCCACAAATATCTTTTGCGCATCGTCGCTTGCATAAAAGTAGCCTCAAGAAAACTAAAGAAAAGAGAAGAGTCTGAAGGAGATATTTTTGATTTACGTAAATAGCACTTGACAGATTTTACAACACCTGCTATATTTGTACAGGGGTATGATAAACTGGCATGCGTTAGTTCGATTCAGATAGAAGCTGTTGCCAGATAAAAACAAAACAAAAGTGCTGCAACTTTCTGCAAACAGATAACTCTTACCCTGAGCACTAAAATCTCACCCCCTCCAACAAGGTGAACCTCGTCAAAAATCATACTAAAAAATCATCATCATCTCCTGATCCCCTGGGAGTGGCTTATTACGTTGGACACACCAGTTCTCGTCTGATCACTGAAGGCAAGCAAGGCAACCCTAGCTAGTACTAACATGGGCGGTCGCTTGGGAAAACTGGGTGCCGCTAATACCCAACAATCATCGCATTAGTGTAGTGTCTGTGCGGGCTCTGCATTAGAACCACGCAGTGGACAGGGCTCTAATGGCCTTGTAGTTGAAGGGTCTCCCTGCACTCCAACTCATACCTGCATTCCTGTAATGGACGCCACTAACCCTTCCTCTCCTTTCTCAACACAATGAACCTGTTATGACCCACGTGCCAAGTAGCCATACACCACATCATCTTAATTCGATACATAACATTCACATCTTTTAGAGTCCGCAGAAAGTCACGAGACAATCATCCAACCCTTCAACGACACTTTAAAAGTACAAAATCAAAGTAGGGGAAAAATAGCGAGGGGTGAGGTAGAAAGGGAGTAGAAAGGGCGGAGTAAAAATCTAGGTTTTCATTTTTTACGTTTCAATACAAGACCTGCCGCCCTTTCACGACTCCACTACTGCCTAATGCCAAGCAGATGACGGCTGAGATGAAGAAAAAGAGGTGGAGTAAGCCTGCAAGCATTCCCAACATTTTCTTTACTCTCTTCCCTCCTAGGAAATACAAACGCCCCCTTTTCCAACAATCCCCCTTCCCTTCCCCATCATTACAAGATGCTAAAAGCCCAATGGGGGCAACCATTTTGATGAAAATGAGACGCTCAACCTCAAGTCTATGTCTCTCAAATAAACGTTTATATATACATTTTATTTTTCTAAACACACGTTTATCTATAACTTCGTGATATTCAAGTTAGTTACCATGACAACCATCTTTTTCCTTCATCTTCTCAGGATGATGCTCCCTTCTTCAGCATCATTCATTTCCCGCCCCATTCACAGTCGTATATACATCTTTCAGATTCAAAGAATCCTAAGAAACTGAAGCCAAAAAAAAAAAAAAGAAAACCAGTCCCATTTATAGGGCCTTACCAACCTGCATTTCTCTCTCCCTTTCTCTTGCAAACCACTAGCAAGAAAAATAGTGCATATGTTCATTTACTACAGGCTTCAATAAATCGACATTTAATCTCTTTTTATCATCTGTTATTTTTTTCCATCGTCCTTTCTTACTGTAACCTAGTGGTTTTTCCAATCTAAAATAATACCATTTTCCTCTCATGTCGTCTTATCTCACGGTCTTTTCAATGACCAAATATTAACTCTTTTATTTGACTCTTTTCTCCATGCAGACTACAGGCAGATATTTTCATTAAAGTAAGGAAAAAGACGGCGAAGAAATTGGAAAGAGAGAGCGGGAGAGAAAGAGGGAGAGAGAAAGGGAGGAAGAGAGAAAGGGGAAGAGAGAAACAGGAGAGAGAGAGAGAGGAAGAAAGAGGTTGATTTGATTTGTAGGCGTTTCAGAGCCCCTCCCTGTTGTTGTTTATTGGTGTTTTAGGGCCTTTCAACTACAAAGGTCATTAGAGACCCGTCCACAGCATAGTTCTTATGCAGAGACTGCACAGACCCTACACTAATGCGACGATTTTTGGGTATTAGCAGTACCCAGTTTTCCCAAGCGGCCACCTATGTCAGTTCTAGCTGGGGTTGCGCTGCTTAACTTCAGTGATCAGAGGAAAACTGGTGTGTCCAAAGCAATTCGCCGCTCCCAGAGCATAGTTCTAATACAGAGTCTGCATAGACACTACTGTTTTTGGGTATCAGCGGTATCCAGTGTTCCCAAGACGTCACCCATGTTAGTACTAACTGGGATTGTGCATGCACAACTTCAGTGATCAGACGAGAACTGGTGTGTCCAACACATTACAGTCGCTCTGAAGAAAGAAAGAGAGAGAAATCCTTCTTTTCTTTATATCGATAAAGGATGTTTGGTTTTTCAAGGGGACTAAAGACAGGACAACCTTCAATTTTCCACGCGGTTGAATGGACAGGAGAACAGGAGGTAGGCCAAGGAGGAGGATGATGATGAAGATGAGAAGGACAAGGCAACCCATTCGCTATAAGTCCTTTCTTCATTCAACTCAAGCTGTTGTATTACATAATCTAAATGGACGATATCTTAAGAACCATTTAAGAAAAGAAAAAAAAAACCAACTACAATGATAGCACAACCTGTTCCTTCCTACTCCTTTCTTTACTTTAAAAATATAAAGACATTTGTGCCTTGTTAAATCGACACACACACGCACGGAGGGGAGGCCAACAGCAACAAAAATTTCCTTTCTTTTCATCCCAACAACAACATGCTACTTTTCTCATAAGAAAAATCTTACTTACATAAAAGGAAATGGAATTTTATATTAAAATATTCCTTAGTAGACTTGTCGCCAATATCCCATCTTCGCCATCTTTTTCCCTCTTAACAACAACAGAGGCCGATTTAATAATAATAATAATATGTACTATTTAAACGCCTCTGGTGACATCTACTTCATATCCAATCTTTCTCTTTCATATTTTCAAGCTATGAAAACTAATGAAATGAATTAAATCGCAAAATGGGGTTACTAGAGTTAAAAAAAAACCGGTACACCTCCCAAAAAAAAGCAGCAGTAGGCTCTCTTAATAATTTCTCGACTTCATCTTATCATTAATATTATACATCGCCACAGATGGCACTGCTTCAGGATTAACTACCATAAAACTGATTGCTACTTATATAATTAATAACAACATATAAATTGTGACGACGACGGAAGATGCTGCCATCAACTTTAAAAAAAAAAAGGGGGGGGGGGTTAAAAAACGTTAAAAATTAATAAGGGGTGCGACGAAAAAATACATCCGCCCCGGTGTCGCAGTGGATAGCACGCTCGGTAACTGCTTCAGCGGTGCCAGGTTCGACACTGGACCGAGGTACGTTGACTTCTTTCCGGACGAGAGGGAGAGGCCGCGAGTGCGCCTTCCTTCGGATGAGAAGTAAAACCGAGGTCCCGTGTGGTGTCCGATGGCATTTGCACGTAAAACAACCCTCTCTACTATGCAACGGGTAGAGGAGGCAAAAAATCCCAGGTGTTGGGGCACTTCACAGAGCCCCAACCAAGAGTAGACCGACAATCAATAAGCATAGGGGTTGCAGCTTTGGTCAGCAAGCCGGGTGTGGAAAAATACCCTCCAATAGATCGCCCAATGGGTCCTCCATTCAGAGGGGCATGATGGGTATCCGATCCTGCCACAAGCGGAGAAGTGCTAGCTTGCAAGTCACAGGAGATGGTGAAACCCATTAAAGGACATTGATTAGGTCCGAATGATCTTACCAGTTTATAGTAATTGATCTATAAAAATTTATTTCATCGATTATTTTCGGAATTATGACTTTTAGGATTAGTTACGAGAAAGAGAGAGTGGAAACAGGCACCAATGCGCTTGTCTTTGAAATTTGATGTCCTGTGCTGACCATCAAGACAAGGAGGGGAAAAAACAGCTCAGTAAAAGTAAACGACAAAGATATCTAAGAAGATGAAAAAAAAAACAATTTCAGCACTTTTCTAATATAAAATTTGCCATCTACAAGAAGACAACCAGAATGATGCACTTCAAGGTCAAATAAAGAGATTGTTCTCAACTTCTTTTAAGATAGAAAAAAGAAACACAGGACACACGAATTTCGCTAATTAAGAAAACTTGGCGAAGAAAATCTAAGACAACCAACTACAAGATAGACGATAAGGAACAATCCCATGATAAGCAGCTATATTTAAAAACACATTAGGACTCACAAAGTCTCAGCTGTTGTACAAATATGGCAAAATTCAGTCAAATCTTTTGATTCAATAACTACTCTGTATAGTTTTACTGAATAAAGATTATATAGATGTGAAGCTTCATAAATCACTTTTGACACAGCTTCATTCATCTATTTTCTTAAAATTTTTCTTTTTGTCATCATCCTTACACCCCATCGTGGACCACACTCATTTCCTCTCCCACTCATATAAAGGATCCAGCGACAGAGAGGAAGAAACCGGCTCGCGTTTAATATAAAAGTAAATTAAAGTATTACTGACGGAAAAACGGGTTTTATTTTTTTTTTAAAAAAAATCATCATTCCTATATAAGCATGGGCTTAATTAACTCGGATCAAAGGGTTTCTACGTTCACAGAAGCCATTTTTGTGTTTTAATACCGGTCTCTATTCAAAAAGTTAATATCGTTAAATTGCACTTCTGCTCCACAATTTCAATAACCTGCAAGTTACAACTAATGTATATTTTTGGGGAGAGGTGCAGGAGGAGGGCCAAAAAATAATTAAATGACACTATTTTACTTAAAAAGAAGAAGGGAACATTACCCTTCCGGACCACATTTACTACAGAAAAAAATAACTTACTCCGATTTCCACAGGAAAGCGACTCTGAGAGGACTAACCTGAAACTACCCACAGTCTCAGAATCAATTACCTACTACCAAATAAAAAAGCAACCCATTTCCCGCCTATGGCAGGGTCGGGTGCCCATCTTGTCCCTGTCAATGGCCACAATGGGGGAAATATATATTGGACAGCGTTTTACCGCAGCCGGTTGCCGACCAAAGCTGCAACCCCATATGCTTATTTATTGTCGGTCTACTGTTCGTTGAGGGCACTCTACCTCCATCAGACGCCGGACGGGAGTGGGGATGAGCTCCTACACCTTGAAATTTGGCCTTATCAACAAGATATTTGTTGGCAGTAGTGCCTGCTTCGAACTGTTAAGAAAGCGAGCTATTTCAGAAATCGTACATCTCCACAATAATCACAAAAACCCAAAGCACCCTGAGGTGAGGGTAAGGAACAAGGAGGGCGGGGTGTGACAGAAATAGCGTTTAATTATTTCAACAAAAAGTGTGACCACTTAGCATCGTCATAGTGACAGAGAGGAAAAATGAAGGAGAGATGACGAGGGAGATGACATTTAATTGCAACATCCATTTCCCGTGTTACTGCCAAATGTGTGGGTTGCTCTGCTGTAACAGTGACAGAAAAAGACAGGGAGGGTAGAAGGGGAGGAGATAAGACGAGAAAGTGGGATGAGGAGCAGGGACACCATCATTTCAATCTGCAATCTGCCCTGCAACAACTCTCAAACGGATCGATAACATTCCCTGGTATGAAAACTGTACGAAGCTGGTCCCACTATTTACATTTTCAAGCCACATCATTGACTCAGAAAGTGTCTTAATTTGGCTCGGGGTTAAAACCACATCAGTGCAATTACCAATCTTGCAAATCGCACATACCTACACCCAGTCAAATAATGAGATCTGGTATTTTTTCTTACAATTCTCGTCTTATATTTTTATCTTATAGCCCCTTGGTAACATTTCACCATCGAAATCAATTACAATTTCCTATTCACCCTCGTTGCCTTGCCCCGGTGGCGCAGAAGTAGCGCGCACAATTACTATGTCTGTAGTTCCAGATTTGATACTGAATTGAGGTGGGTTATCGTCTAACGCGCGAGCAAGAGAGAGTGAGAGGAGGACCGATTGTTGTTTGTTGGTGTTTTAGGCCGGTCGCACACACAGCCACTAGTGGCGATCATTAGTCGCTGTACACGGCCACCAGTGGCTGCCACAGGCGGCAGCAACGAGATCTCGTGCTTGCGGTAATAGGAAAAACGCCGCCACTGGCGACAAGTAACGAGATACGGCGACTGCCGCAGCTCGTGGCTCAGTAGCGATACTGCAAACGCCGTGTCTGCGCTGAGCCTATTTGATTCCAATTAGAAACGCAGTCTACAACGTGTGGTCGCCACTAGCAGCCGCCACAAGTGGCTGTGTGTGCGAGAGGCCTTAGGGCCCTTCCACTACAAGGTCATTAGCGCCCCGTCCACAGCATAGTTGTTATGCAAAGACTACACAGACACTACACTAATGCGACGATTTTTTGGGTAGTAGCAAAACTCAGTTCCCCAAGCAGCCATCCATGTCAGGACTAGCTGGGGTTGCGCTGCTTAACTTCAGTGATCAGACGAGAACTGGCGTGTCCAACGAAATTCGCCGCTCCCGAGGGGGACCGAGTGCGCCTTACATCGGATGGGAGTAAAGGCTTGGTCCTGTGTGATGCATACGATGTCACAAGTAAAAGATGCCTCTCTACCATGCAAAGAGTAGATCAGGCCAAATTGCCAGCTGTAAGGTGGGCAGCGGTTGCGGAAAAATACCGCCCATGGAACAAAATGGGTATCCGACCCTGCCGTAGACGGAAAAAAGGTTAGTAGTTGATTGTTTGCTATTGTGATCATACTACTGTACTACTACTACTTTTGCCGCTATAATTTTGGATAAGGTGAATAAAGTCAGTACTAGCTGGGGTTGCGTTGTTTCACTTCAGTGATCAGACCAGAACTGGTGTGTCCAACGCAATACGCCGCTCCCAACATTAGTAGCAAAACTAAGAGAGGGGTAGGAAGGTAAAAATAAATGGTAGCAGAGGGTTAACATCTAGATTCCTAATAAAATCTCTACTGAATTCAACATCCGCTAGTGAGTGTGTATACAAACAACTGCACATGAAATAACTTCATACCTCACTAATAAATGGTAAACGAAGTTTTTACCTTAGTTGCTTCTCTTTCTCAGTCTCTGCCGAGATCTTAAGTCTCTGTCATTAGATACAAAGTTACTTGTTGACTCTCTTACAAAACAAACATATCAACGCAACAAATCGACCTAGACATCTACTAAATTAATTAATCGTTATTAGATTAGTAACTGCTTCCCAAATGATTAAAACCATTCCCAAGACACGAATCTACACAACATGTGACATACAGCTTATTAAATCCAAACGCTTCACTTCAAAACAACATGAAGCTAGGGTTGCAGGGCGGGGGGTCGGGAGAGCGGGAGAGAAAGGAGGAAGAAGGGGTTAAACTGACATGTTATCCGGGAACTTTGTGCTTGTTGCGATTTAAGACGATCTAGTAATCACATCCAGTCCCGTTTAAGATTGAAGAGATGAGAGAGGAAGTAGATGTGACCTTCAAATTCAACATTCAATTCCTTGGCAGAAGCTTCCCTGTCATCCGGAAATTTAAATTCTCAGTTCAACAGGAACTGACGGGGGCGAGGTTAAATTACGGTCACACCACCACATCATCCAAAATTATTCAGTAAATTTCTATTTATACAGTCGGACCTCGCCAAGTCGACAACCTCTCTATGTCAAATTAACTAGTTAGTCCCCGGCCGAATTCCCATAAGACCAATGCAAATTAAGCCGTTTTCCCTAACTCCAAAACTCTGTAAGTCGAATTTTTTCGAGGGGGGAGAGCATGAGGATCTCTTTGAGTTCTACTTAGCAAGGTCCGACTGTAGTAACTACAGGTTTTAATTAGTACTTAATACAGGTCAAATCATGTCCCTTACCATAGTTACAAAAAAGCAACCATTATTAACTCATATTTTGTCCCATTGGGACGAACACATTTCTCCCCCCTTCCACACACCGACATCACTATGGTGAACTTCTACACCTGGAAATTTTCCCAATGTATAACACGTCCTAGGTTGAACCACGTGACCATGTATGGTGTCACCATGCGGGCTTTTTTTTTGTTTTCTTGGTGTTTTAGGGCCCTTCAGCTACAATAGTCATTAGAGCCCGTCCACTGCGCAGTTCTAATGCAGAATCTGCACCGATGATTTGGGTATTAGCAGTACCCAGTGCTCCCAAGCGGTCACCCATGCTAGTACTAGTTGGGGTTGCATTCTTTAACTTGAGTGATCACACGAGAACTGGTGTGTCCAACGCAATACAGCCACTCTCACCATACGAAGCCACACTTGGGGCCTTCATCTCCATGCTACCTCTGTGTCACCAAGGCGGGTTCCCCTTTGTTTTACTGTACTACTATTACAACTCTGCTATTATTACAAAGTAACTGCAATCTTTAAAATATAACAAAAGCACATTTGAAACCAAACAACGATCCAAAGAAATGTAAGAAAACGCAATAAAACGCGAAGCTTCGTGAATTCATCCCATTTTCATTCAAATGCCTAGCATTAAGCCAAAAATAGATTTCGTGTTAGGCGCACAGAAGAACCTAAGCAGTCCTTTCGCCAATATACCCTTTTCCCGCCTATGGCAGGGTCGAGTACCATATTGTTCCTCTGAATGGATACATGGATGATATAGTGGGATACTTCACCGAGCTGCTACACCTGGGAATTTTGCCTCATCTACCCGTTACATAGTAGAGAGGGTTCTTTGACGTTTAAATGCCGTCTTGCACCACACGGGACCTCGGTTTTACTTCTTATTCGAAGGAAGGCGCACTCAGGGCCTCTTTCTCGCTTGAATGAACCCAACTAGGTCCTGTATCAAACCTAACACAGTTACCAACCGGGCAACCCACTGCGCCACCGAGGCGGGTGAAAATACGAGATAGAGGAAGGTCACTCAAATGCTAGGTAAAATTGCTGAGAGATTGGGAGCGAAGGAACATAACCTCCATGTTGAGGAGAAAAAGAATAAGGCCTTGATTACTATCAAAAAAAGGCCCTTCCCTTTAACTCTACGTCACAACAGACATAATCAGAACGACACACAGTACTAGTGAAAGTCAACGTGTGTATCAATGATAGATGTTGCTCTCTCTTTCATCCATTTTCAAAGATCATAGTAGAGATAATAGAGGTGACCGAGGGGCCCGTACCACTACTACAATTAAAAACCGCACAATATTTTCTCTGCATCACCGATTACTGACCTTTCCTGTTTCTCTTCAGTCCTTATTTCCGAACTCCCTTATTGTCCGCAAAGTGCAATGAGTAAGGAAAAGAGAGGGGAAGAAGAAGAGTCTAAGGTGGATAATGTGGTCCTTCAATAACTCTAGCATACCCATAGATTAGGCCAGTGAAGAGGAAGATGAGGAAATATGAAAGGTGGGAGGAGCGGAGGAGGAAATAGTAACCAACTAAAATTTGGGGAAGGAGGTGGTAGTGGCGGTGAAGGCGCATATATATATGACAGTTTTCTTATCGAACTTCAGCAGAGCTTTTCTCGAAGGAGTTGTGAAGATTAAAGACAGGAGGGCGAACTACTACAGAGATCAGAAAAAAATGAAGCGATGAGGTATGATGTATAGCTTTTAAAAACAGCCTAAAAACTATCCTCTTTTTTTTTTCTTTTTACACTCTCCCCTACCCTTACGACTACCAAAATATATGTACAACTGGAAAATCTATACAGATGTAGATATAAAATATGAGAAGTGAAGGAGTTTTTTTTCTCTCTCTGTCTCCTTTTCTTTCTGTTGCAGAGCTCGAAATTCAAAGAACCTATTTATCTTGCAATATCGTATCATGTAAAAGATAAAAAAATATTTCACATTACTCTATTATCTTATAGGAGTATCATATCCCATTTTCTGAATTCTTACTTTTAAAACCCTTAAATTCAGTTATGACGCCCCTTCATCTTCCCATACTCTGCTAACTACGTATATTAGGAATAGTCATCATCTATTCTCCGTGCTTTCTTTCTCACTTTCTCTCAGTTATTTGTTTGCTCTCTCTCAATCAATCTTATTTGTAGTTTTTTCACACCTAGCCATTTTTATCGAAATCGGGGTCACTGGTATGATACGTAAGAGATAGAAAAGATGCCGACAAACGATTGCTTACCTATTACACATACATTATGCCATGTTGTTCATACTGATGGAAGTACATATTAGAGAGAATTTAACATTACAAGGTTACCATTTGCTAGCAATTGTGAAATCCACTGATATGATGAGGTTCAACGAGAGAGAGAGAGTGTGTGTGTGTGTGTGTGTGTGAGAAAGAGAAAGAAAGGATAAAATAAAGAAAGGAAAAAAAACCTGTTAATAATTCAAGTGTCAAAATATGGTCTGATATGCCAACGAGTTGAGATATTTAAATTTGATAGATTAATCAACCAGAAATGATCCTCCTCAGGAGGAGGATAACAGTGTCTGTGCACCTGCTGTTGCTGGTGCTATTTGCACATCATTGTTAATAAGAAGCGGTTAATCGTTGATTAATGGATGCAACATCGACTTGGGACCTTGCACGTCGACACGTCTTCAATCAAATCGAAATTACCAACACACAGGAACATACCAGAACCAACAATGACATTACACACTCGCTATTCTGGATGATTTCAATTTTCACTGATATTCCTATTACAAACATGCATTCAAGTGAAGATTGGGAATTTAAAAAAAAAAAAACAACAAAAACACTTTACAGTCATGCATTATGTTGTAGAGCACAAAGTACGTATATTACATACATACATTTGCAGGATGAACCCACCAAAGCAAGATTAAACATTTAAGATACCCAAACACATACAAAACTAAATTGAATTCTTAATAAGGATCCAAATGAACACGATAAACGCCACCATTCTCATCCTAAAAATGAACTTCCACTTTGCAATCACCGGCACCATTACTATCAGTAGCAATTAAAATTGTCACATGTATGAAGATTTATTAATGACAATTCTTGACTGAACTCCCCCCCTCTTTTCTTGTATGATATTATAATAAAAAAAAACACTTTTACATACAGTTGCTATGCAGACAAAGAAAATGAAAGCGTATTCGGTATCTTACATAAAACAGATCAATTCACTATGAAACTTCTTTTTGTTGTTGTACCGGTACATCACGTTGGCAACAGATTGTCACTAGAAACAAACCTAAAACACTTCGTTCAGTTATTTTAAAATAAAAATTGATTATAGGAATAGTCCCCCACCTCATTCTCATCATATATACAAAGAAAAACATGTCTTGTATTTGATTACTAGAGAAGGCAACACATTGGTTGAGGAGGACTTACTAAAAGTGATGTGCTGGAAGTACGTGTATACTCACTCAATTCCTACTTTTTAAAATCAATGGTGAAAGCACTTGTTTCTGGTTGAAAGGAGTCTTGTCAGACTAGAAAAAAAGAATCCTAAGGACCTTAAAAATGCGATTCTGCGTAATGCATAACTTAGTTTCATCTATAATATATTATCTTAAAATAATCACTAAAACTACAAACCCCCAACTCCTCTTCGTCCTTTTCTTTTCGCCATTTGCAACGCGTCGTTCTAAAAAAAACACAAATCGAATTCACGCACGAGTTCTCGTTTAAAACGTGCGCGTGCGAGAGTTTACTAGAGTAGCGTATTATCGCTACTGTAGCAAAACTCGCATTCTATACTAAGTCCTAGCACCACACTCTGAGCACTGAGCACTCTCACTCGAGCAGGTACGAGTTCAAGTCTTGTAGTGACTGTCCAACAAAATCAAACATTAAATGGCTATATTTAACAACAAGAATACACAATAGAAGAGGGTGGAATACTCCAGACAACGATTCAATAAATATGTTTGTCAAACCCTCGTGAACTACTACTTGAAAAGATTTGAATACATTGTTAGGTAGTGTTGATGTGATGATGATGGTGATGCAAGTGAACGTATTTATTCAAAACAACTTCAAAAAACAACTCCTAACCCGTTTCCTGCCTATGCCTTGTTCCTCTGAATAGGCACAAGAGCTCATTGCCAACCAAATATGGAACCCCTACGCATATTCATCATCGGTCTACTGTTCGTTGGGTCACTCTACCTCCATCAGACGCCGGGAGTGAGTGGTGGGCGAGCTCCTACACCTTGAAATGTTTGCCTCATCTACCCGTTGCATAGTAGAGAGGGGTCTTTTACATGTAAATGCCATCGTACATTACACGAGACCTAAGTGTCACTTTTCATCCGAAAAAAAAGGCGCAGTCGGAGCCTACACTCCCTCTCTACCGGTGAAGAAGCCAATCCTCCCCGGTCCAGTATCGAACCTAGAACTACTGACGCAGTTACCGAGCGTGCTACCCACTCCGCGAACGAGGCAGGTTTATCCTTCATTCCCTACACACTAAAACTGCTATTCAAAGCAAGAAAAGGAGATGGGGTTGAATGGGGCATTGAAATGCAAAAGAAAAACCCTCTTCAGAATTGTAAGTAAATTTTCAATTTTTTTCAATGGCATTTATCAGTTGTCTTTGTATTATGGTGCACAGGTGAGAGCACCCACTCCACCTCAATTGATTTTCTTTGTATGTCGGAAACACTGTAATAAGTGAAAAAGAAACGTCAGAGAGAGAAAAGAGAGGCAGGATGAGAAAGAGGAGGCAACACACAAGGTGGAGAGCTTGCAAAAATTAAATAAGTGCTGATAAATTGAAGTGACAATTTTCATTATATAAAACGACATTCCTTTCAAAAGGTTCATTCTCGGGAATAATAATAAGAGTAAGACAAAAAAAAAAAACAATGGCACAATAGAGAAACCCGCCGTCTGTCTGCCTGTCAAAGAAAAATATATTCATGTCACACCTTGTGAGCAAAGTTACAATTATTCTCCAAACGCAAAACAACTACTAACCCTTTTCCCAAAGCTACAACCCCTATGCTTCGTTGGAACATTGCACTGACCTCCTACACCTGGAAATCTTGCCTCTCACCTACCCGTTCCACAGCAGAAAGTGCTCTTGGGCGTGCAAATGCCACCATCGTACACCCGAACGCGCCCGAAAGAAGTTCTTTCTTTGTTGGTGTTGCAGGGCCCTTCAACTACAAAGGTCATTAGAGCCCGGTCCACAGAATAGTTCTTATGCAGAGACTGCACAGACACTACACCAATGCGACGAGTTTTGGGTATTCGCAGTACCCAGTTTTCCCAAGCGGCCACCCATGTCAGTTGGGGTTGGGGCTGGGGTTGCACTGCTTAACTTCAGGGATCAGACGCGAACTGCTGTGTCCAACGCAATTCACAGCTCCCTCCGAAAGAAGCCAACCCACCTCGATCCGGAGCGGTGTATTGTGTTGGACACACGAGTTCTCGTCTGATCACTCATGTGATACAACGCAACCCCAGCTAGCATTAGCATGGGTGACCGCTTGGGAATTTTGGGGTACTGCTAATGTCCAAAATTGGTCGCAACAGCGTAGTGTCTCCGCAGACTCTGCATTAGAACCACTCTGTGGACTGGGCTCCAATGACCAATGTACTTGAACAGAAATGAAATGAAAACAGAAACCACCTCGATGTAACATAATGTGATTAAACAGGAAAATTAATTTAATTAAAATATTTTTAATTCTCATTTGCGCATCATCAACTCGCCTCGGTGGCGCAGTGGGTAGCACACTAGATAACTGCGTAAGTAGCTCTCGGTTCGATACTCGACTGCGGTGGGTTGGCTTCTTTCGGGTGAGAGAGAAGCCCCGATTGCGCCTTCTTTCGGATGAGAAGTAAAACCGAGGTCCCGTATGGTGGACGATTGCATTTGCACGTCAAAGAACCCTCTCTACTATGCAACGGGTAGATGAGGCAAAATTCCCAAGTGTAGGAGCTCGGTGGAGTACCCCAAAACAAACAGTAGTAGACCGACGATAAATAAGCATAGGGATTGCAGCTTTGGTAGGCAACGGGCTATGGAAAAACACTATCCAATGTATCGCCGTTGTGTCCATTTAGAGGGACAAGATGGGTACCCTTCCTGCCATAGGCGGGAAAAGGGTTAGGAGTTGCTTTGCTATATACACATCATCATCATACGTAAGCCTATTTGTCCTACCAAACTCTGCTTATTATATCCTTTCTGAGACTGATTCCTTCTACCGATGCCAGGTAGAGAGGGACAACCATCTACACCTGAAATTTCTCCAGTCTACCTATTCCAAGTTGACCCGACCCTGCCACAATTGGGAAAAGGGGCATGATGATGATGATGATGATGATGACATGCCCCAAGTTGAAAGCATTAGTGATGGCAAATTTATCATTCGCACCACAGAGCCACAACTTTTTTTCCCCCATGTCTTTTCTCTTAACTCGGAGCAAAGAGAGCCATTCACTTCGACTGGAATCGAACTTGCAGCCAGATACTCACGATTCAAGTACGCAATTTCGGCGAGACAGACACACTTATTCATAAATGAAAATATACGTCACGCGTTCAAATATAATAGCGTTAAAAACCAGCGACAAAAAGCACAAAAATCTGACCTCCATCTATCCGAATACCCAACTATAAATAAACATATAAAAGAAATAAATAGCCAGACAGTCCCAGACCACTTTGAAGATGTCAAATGGGCCGACAAAATGAGTTTCCAAGCGTAGAAATAACGGACAAAGGCCCAAATGGCAGAATAAAAACACCACTACCTCTAGTGAAACCGGTGGAGAGAGTAAGAAACGAAGAGAGAAAGAGGGGCAAGTTTAAAAAAAAAACAAACAAAATCACCAATGTCTATCCATCAAAGTTTAAGTCCAACGCCATTACCAGACCGGAAAATGGGTCCATTGAACAGATGGGACCAATTTCACCTTTCCTTTAAAACACAAACGGCACCAGGATGGATAGCAAATTGAAAGTTACACACAGATGCACGGTGATTTATGGGAATTTATTCTTATATAAGAGGATAGTTACAGCCACCAAAAAAAAATTTCTGCGCCATATTCCTCCGTCCATTCCTTTACCTATGCACACATCACACACACACATCTATACTGCCCAATTCCGAGCAGCCCTATCCCTCACACCATCCACTACCTCCTCCCTAAAGCACACAAAAACGCTATAAACTTTTATCCACTTTCAATTCACTGTGAGAAAGAAGAGCAATACTAAGGATAGAGTAAAAAAGTGAGATGAAGAAGAGGACGGTGGGAGAGAGAGAGAAAGGGTAAAATCAGTAGAGCCTCAGGTCTGCAAGAAACTGAGGGTGGGACAGCAACAAATGCCCACCAGATTTTTTTTCTCTCCATTTCTGTTTTTTTTTTCAGTGCAATGAACAGTTTTGTGAAGATTTCTATGGAAACTATCATATAACACACGTCTGCAACTATAAAAAGCAAATGAAACTCTTCGTCGTCTACTCTCAACCTCAAATTTCATCATTGCCTCCTCTCTCTCCATCACGCTTTCTTTGTGGGCAAAAAAAAGGAGGGGGGGAGCAGGGGATACAAAAAAAGAGGAAGAAGAGGGGGTTAGGGGGGTTCAAAATATAGTCTATATGCATCACAGTACGTAAAACCTTATTGAGATAATTCCTTTAAAATACTCATCCACATATGCAGCAGCAGCAGTGTAGCAGTAGTAGCAGTAGTAGTAGTAGAAGTAGTAGCAGTAGTAGCAGTAGTAGTAGTAGTGGAAAGTAGTCGTTGTCGTCGTATATACACCAGAAAACACCATCCGTGTAATAATGCTCTTCACAGCACAAAATAACGTAATGAATGTGATAAAAAAATCGATTATTTTCACGATTTTAAACAGAGTACTCTCTTTTTCTCATTCGTATTCATTACTACTATTTTTTCCCTCGCTCTAAGTATATATATATACATCTGCTTCCTTCTGTGTCTGTATGCGTGTGTCTGTCTGTCTGTCTAAAGCGTTGCGTTATTTTCACACTTCTTTAATCGGCACGTCGATATATTCAACGACATTATCTTTAATTAAATTCAACATCTCAACTCTTTCTTTTCACCAAAATGGATGAACGCTCACCTGACATCAAACACCTTTGCCCGAAACAATGGCTACATACGCTCTATACTGACAGTAATCCAATAAACGTATCCATTATTATTAATAGTAGTACTGCTGCTGTTGTTACTACTAGGTACAGGGAGAGAGAGAGAGAGGGGGGGTACAACTAAGTAGAAGAGAGGGAGGAAGAGAAGGCAGAGGGGAGAAGAGATTAAAATCTCGTTTCATACAGTCCCCGACAAAATTCACCTATACTGCCCCCTGTCCCTCTTCATGCTGATTTAGCATCACCATGCTACATTGGTTGACTGGTTTGTATTTTAGGGCCCTTCAACTATAAGGTCATTAGAGCCCCGTCCAGTGCGTAGTTCAAATGCAGAGCCTACACAGACACTACACTAATGCGACGATTTTTGGGTGTTAGCAGTACCCAGTTTTCCCAAGCGGACACCCATGTCAGTACTAGCTGAGGTTGCGCTGCTTAACTTCAGTCATCAGATGAGAATAGGTACGTTCAACGCAAAAAGCACGGTTCCCGACAAAATTGGCTTATACTGCCCCCCCCCCCCCTCGGCCTCTCTTCATGCTCCTGTCGCATCACCATGTTAGAGGGGAGTAGAGAGGCTGTATTACGTTGGACGTATTTTTGTTGGTACTGTAGGGCCATTCAATTACAATGGTCATTAGAGTCCCTCCGTCCACTGCATCGTTCTAATGCAGATTCTGCACAGTCACTACGATGTTACGACGATTTTTGGGTATTAGCAGTACCCAGTGTTTCCAAGCGGTCACCCATGCTAGTACTAGCGTGCTCAGACCAGAACTGGTCAGTGATCAGACCAGAACTGGTGTGTCCCACGCAATTCAACTGCTGCCATTTAAGAAACGTAACCTCACATAATACTGGCATGGGTGACCGCTTGGGTAACTGCTAATATCCAAAAAAATCGTCGCAACAGCGTAATGCAGCCTCTGCATTAGAGCCACGCAGTGGACGTTGCTCTAATGACCGTTTTAGTTGAAAAGCCCTAAAACACCACCGAATCAAAACCATGCTAGAGGAAGGGAGAGAGAGTTCAGCCAGTATAGCTCGATTCAAAATGTGTTCGTCTCTTGTGGCTCATGGTGCGGAGGTTCAATCCTGAATTTATGACCACTGTCTTTCTTTAACATCCTGAAATAATGAAGACAGTTCCGAGAGAAAAACCAAAGAGTTAACTACTCTAATGATGAGTAGCCAAGTCAGCAGCACGCCACGGTTTCGCGGGGGAGGAGACGAGAGGGCGAGGGGCGTAAAGAAACAATCTTTCACATTATCACAAAAAAAACTGTAAAGGAGCAAGAAACTGGGAGAACACTGAAGTAAATAAGACGTGCAACAGAAGACAGAAGAAGAGAGGAAGGAAAAGGGGATGGAGGACAGAGAGATAAAGTGAAAGAGAGAGAGAGAGAGAGGCTGTAGTATGCCATCATAAATTCTCCACTATGCAGCAACATGATGATGCCTATAATCGCAGATGGAGCTCGAACGTGTTGCCGCACCATTTAAGCCCTCTGTCAAAAGTTCTAGTCTCCAAAGGCCACATACGTCATAACTATGGTCCAACAATTATCAGAAAACTACTTCAGTAAAGTCCAGTAACTTTTCCCAGAAGTATACAGGCCTATATATATTGTTTTTCTTCGGGAGAGAGAGGGGGGGGAACTATAAATCAGCATTTTCTCCTTTCATAGCTCACTCAACTTTCTCCTTTCTTTTCTCTCTCTCTTTCTCTCTCCTATCGAAAAATATAACTAAGACAGTAAATGCACAAAGAAGATGCGATCATTTTGCAATCAACATAAAATATCAATCACTGAATAACAATTTTTTCCTCTCTCTCTCTCTCTCTGTGTACCAAAGAGGGAAAAATTTTCAAAAAAAGACCAAAAAAACAAGGGCAGTCAACAGTAGCACTACTAGGAGTGTATTTGTTGAGCGTTTACAAAAATCCTCCATTGTCAGTGGTCAATAAATTATCCTTCTTCTAACAGATTTATCATATGATATTGGATTTACTGAGCGCACGTCTTTATATCGTATTACTTAAGGAAAAGGAGAAGAGGAGAGAGAGAGAGAGAGAGTGAGAGACGGGGAGAGATAGGGAGAGACAGAGAGAGAGAGATAGAGAAAAAAATGCAACGCTTCAACTTTATTTACATTACTTACTGAAATAAGTCATAGAGTATCTTAAGTCGACTATCTTTATCGTCTCATTCGAGAAAAACTCCCGGAAAGAAATGCAATGATTTATTTCATTTCATTTCTGAAAAAGCCAAAAATATAGAAAAAAAAAGCACAAACTTGGAAACATTTTTATAAGCACAGCATGACAATCCTTTTAAATAAAAACCTGAGATATATCCTCAACAACTGAAAATGAGTCCACCAACATATAATCTCTCTCTCACTCACTCACTACAGCAGCAACAACAACGACGACGGGTCAATACCCCTCAAATATGGTACCAACTACAGAGACTGGGCAGCTGTCGTCTTCTCCTTCAACCATAAACAACACCAGAAATCGTCTTCTTACTTCAAACACAGTACTAGAGTCGATAACAACTCTTTATATACACCAGAAAGGTAAATATTGATAAAATTTCGGGTCAACCCATTAAAGCGAGACACACATCCCCCACATTTCAAACCCTTCATACGTAAGCCCTACAAACATATCAACTCTTTAACCTCTCAACTCCAGTTTGGTGCACCTGGGACAAGAAAGCGAGAGAGGAAGGGAGAACGAGAGTTAAACTACCAGCAACAAATTCCACAACTATTTCCTGTATAGTAGGCCAAGATTTCGTCCCGTCCCTGCAGCTCCTCCAATTCATCCTTTCTTTACCTCCTTAGAGTTCTTCTTTCTTCCCTTCTCCAAAGCAGTGAACCTCCATCACCACCACCTCAGGACGTTAAAAAGTTCAGCTGGCCAATAGCCAAAGCCATAACCAGCCAAACCCATCTACCGTATATGCTTCTCTTCCCCCTCTCTCCATCCATCCTTTCCTTCTTTACTGGAATCCACTATCCAGCTGGGACTATAGATTTGGGATTAGTTCATTTTGGATAGTGAGTTTTTGATGGCAGTCTTGCAAATAATCATACGTCGATTTAGAAATAAATGTCTCGCATAGTTGGTATGTATGTGCATCTCAATTGAAACCTATTATCTATAGCCCCCCCCCCACACACACACCCTCACAACCTCTCCCTCTCTTGTGCTGCATTTCGACTTTACTCCTCAACATTTTCTTCATTCCTTGAGATGATCTTTAGAGTGAAAGAGGGGAAGCAAGAGGGGTGTGGGTAGTTCAAAGAAGACACGAAGACGATGAACAGAGGAGGAAGAGGGTGGATATGCATCCAAAAGAGGTGCAGGAGAGGAAATCACACTAGGAGAAAGATAACTTTGAAGGTCCAGTGCTTTCGCACGAAGAAGAAGAAGAAGGAGGAGAACATTTGAATTGCATGCTTACGTGCCATCTAGATTGGCGGTGATCTATCTCAACATTGAAAAAGAGAGAGAGGGGGGAGAGAGACGAGAGCCCAAAAGTAAGAAACAAAGGCATTTAACCTGACGCGTGGAACTTTATAGACCTATAAAACTCAAATTCCTCTTTCTTCTACTTCCCCAACATCCCCCCTGACTGCAGCAAAGGAGCAAGCAAAAGAAGAAAAAAAATAATGCACTGGCAAGCAAAGCACGTCTTATTGTACTCATTTGGTTAAGCATCTCAACCCACGCTACGCTGGTACTAGCACTAGCGAGAGCGTTATTTGGGATAAGGCTTTAGGTCCTTTCATATTCTCTCTTCTTTCGCTTCCGAGTGCATAATATTAAGACAGATCCTAAAAAAAACTTACAAAGGCAGAAGGAAAAACTGAGTGTTTTTGGCTGAAGGAGAGAGAGAGAGAGCACACGTTGAATTCTTTATGGCAACTGGGCCAAAGGTCAATAGTAACGCACGAATGCATTTTCCTACACCAAAGAGTATTTCATTTACATCGAATAACTAAAATGGTGAAAGAACGCGTGAGGAAAATATAATTCATACTCCAAATCGATTCACACAAAGGGTCGGGCCTCAAAAAATCTTCACATGGCCATTTTTAGAATAAACTGTACTATAAGCATGTAGCAACTAATAACCCTTTTCCCTCCTATGGCAGAGCCGGCTACCTATCTTGTCCTTATGAATGAGCACATCATCATCATACCCTTATCCCGCCTATAGCAGGGTTGGGGCTGCGGGTTCTAGTCCTCCACTCCAGCCTATCCCCCACCTGGTACCCCGTCCACCACACACACACACACGTCCCACGTCTGCTTCGGTCTCCCCCTGTCTCGAGTGCTTCCAACCACCTCCATCCCTGAAATAAACCTAACGAGCTCCTCATCCGCCTCTTCTCATTACGTGTCCATACCACCTCAACCTACTCTCCCTCATTTTTGCGCGATGTCCATCACCCCCAGGCTACTTCTAATATACACATCCGAGTCTATTTCACCATTGCTTTGGAATCCCTATGAATGGACACAAGGGTTATATATTGGATGGTGTTTTTCCGCAGCCGGCTGCCGACCATGGCTGCAACCCCTATGCTTATCGATCGTTGGTCTATATCAGCGGTCTTCAAACTGTGTTCTGCGGAAGCCCAGGGTTCCGCAATACATCTCTGGGGGTTCCGCGAGTCAAAATGAAAATTCGTTAGCAGCGGCAAGATATACTTTTCTAAAGGTGGGATAGAGTTCCCCCAAAACATCTTATAGTTCTAAGGGTTCCGTGAGTCGACAAAGTTTGAAGACCACTGGGGCTATATCATCCGTGTGTGTGTGTCCCCATTCAACGGGACAAGATGGGTACCCGACCCTTCCATAGGTGGGAAACGGATTAGGAGTTGCTTGCTACCCGTTGCATAGTAGAGAGGATCCTTTTACGTGCAAATCCAATCGCACACCACACGGAACCTTTCTACCTCTGAATGGACACATGGGCGATCTATTAGAGACAGCGGCTGTATGGTATTGGACACACCAGTTCTCGTCTGATCACCGAAGCTAAGCAACGCAACCCCAGCTAGTAGTAACATGGGTGGCCGTTTGGGAAAACTGGGTACCGTTAATGCCCCAAAAAATCGTCCGTCAGCGTAGAGTCTGTATTAGAACTACGCAATGGACGTGGATCGGATGACCGTTGGAGTTGAAGGGCCCTAAAGCACCAACGAAACAAGAGATCTATTCGACGGTATTTTTGCACAGCTAGCAGCGACCATACATGCAAACCCCTCTGCTTATTTATTGTCGGCCTATTTTGATTCATTGGGGGCGGCACTCCACCAACACCAGGAGGGGGCAAGCACCTAAACCAGAAAATTTTGCCTCATCTATCCGTTGCATAGTAGAGGGGATTCTTTGACGTGCAAATGAAATCGTACACCACACAGTAGGATACCGGCTTTACTCCCTATCCGACGGAAGCCGCACATTCGGAACCTCTCTCTCCCAAAAGTAGCTAACCCACCTCAATCCAGTATTGACCCTGGAATCACTGACGCAGTAATCGAGGCGGGTCAACACAACGTCGAAAACAGCAACAAAAAGAATTTACGTGCTGATGACGCAAGTGCAGGCGAGTTCTTTTAAATGACGCACTTCCGTCATGCCGTTCTCTTTTGTGGTACGTTCTTAATTCTAAATGAATATTTCAAGTGGCGGAGAGATACAAAGGCAACATTTCTAATAAAGCACGTTTTATTTAATGACCGCTGGTCATTTGGGGGGCAAGTGAAACAGAGAGAGGGAGAACGACACGATTATTTGCAAAATACAGTAGGAAAAGACAACGGGAAAGGGAAGCAGATGAATAATTGCGAGAGCAGTGCCAACGTTCGCCCTCTCAACCGGAAAGGTCAAGTCGGAAAGCCACATTCCCTGGTCAGTCAATAAGCTGAGAGTTCACTTCCATACTCATTACGAAAATAGATTGTCAGAGAATCTAGTAGCGGATGTGGGTGACCCAACAAAATGGAAACATTTTAATCAGACATCTGTATCTTACGAATTTCAATTACCGTGAGTTGAACTCCAAGGCAAACATTAATACATTTAACAAGTGCCCAAATGACAAGTAACCCTATTAAATGGATAGATTTATGCACTCGGAAAAGCACACACACACCACCCTGATCCAGAGAAATTTTCGACGTACATTCATTACTTTCATTCGAAGAAATAAAAATTATTCATTCCTAAGTCAACAATTAGTTGAAAATGGTTCACACTGTCACCATGTGCTCCCTTTCTCTCCCTCTCTCAATCAATTCAAGGCGGAGTGTACTGAGAAATGCTTGGAAAACCAGCGCATCATAAATTCCGGGGGCTTTATAAAGTTGGTGGTACGGCGAAAGATCTCCATGCCATCTTTATCGATTTGGAGAAGGCTTATGACAGTGTTCCAAGACAGGTAGTTTAGGAGGTATTACACAAAAAAGAGGAAAGAGAAGGGTTTATTACGATAGGCAAGATATGTATAATAGTTCCATAGCCAGGGTAAGGACTCCTTGGGGAAAAGCTGGAGGCTTCCCAGTCAAAGTTGGAGGTCAATTCTGGTTATGGACCCAGTCAATTCTGGTTATGGACGAGCTGCTGACTGGAGTTGGAGAATCGGCCCCACAGTGCATGGTATTTGCCGATGATGTAGGAAGAAAACGGTGGCTCCAGGGAACAAGTGCAGAAGGGCCTAAATGATATCAGAACAGCGATAGAAAATTGAGGCCTAAAAATAAACATTTGGAAAGCTTTCAATTGCATTCTGGCAAGCAGCCATAACAGGACGAACCCTTAGGAGGCTGCTCGCGGGAGATGAGGAGTTAGGTAGTGGACATAGGAGAGAGGAAATTTTGCAGCACCCAACGTTCTCTACCAACCACCCATGTTGGTACTAACGTGGGCTTGCGCTGCTCAACTTCAGTGATCTCACGAGAACTGGTGTGTCCGACGCAACTTGGGAAGGACAAGCAAATAATGGTGACGTACTCTCTGCGGGGGGGGGGAGGGCGAACTGGTGACAAAGGTGAAAGAGGTAAAGTACTTGGATCAGTATTCCAAAGCAATGCGGAAATAGACTCGGATGTAACCCATAGAATCAATGGGGGATGGTTGAAGTGGAGACAGGCAAGTGAAGTCCTGCGTGATAGGAGGGTCCCAATCAAGATGAGAGGAAAGTTTTAAAAGGCAATGGTTAGGCCAGCTATGCTATATGGATCAGAGTGTTGGAGCAGTGAGGAACAGCCACGTCAATGCAAGTAGCCGCCATATGAATGCTGCAGTACATGAGTGAGAGGTTGAAAGCTGATCGAATTAGGAATGAGTATATTAGAGAGAGGTAGCCAGGGGGTGGGGTGCGGGAAAATCGCCGAAAAAATGAGAGAGAGTAGATTGAGGTGGTATGGGCATGTAATGAGAAGAGGGAAGGAGGAGCTCGTTAGGTCCATTACAACAATGCAGGTGGTCGGAAGCATCCCGGACAGGGGGAGACCAAAGCAGACGTGGGAGCAAGTTGTTCGTAAGGATATGGTAGTATGTGGGGTGGACGGGGATCTGGTGGGAGATAGGCGGGAGTGGAGGGCTAGAATCAGCAGACCCGACCCTACCACAGACGGGATAAGGTAATGATGATGATGATGATAATGTGGTACCGAGATTAATGAAGACGACACACGTGCGAGGAAAAGAGGCAATGACAACTGATGTAAGAAGAGCTTAATAAATCATTTAAAGACACGATGATGATCAAATGTATTGTAGTTTGCTTTCTTATATCGTTTGGAAGCCACTTCAACCATGGCATTTCATACTTTTTTTTCCTGTTTGTTAACTCTGTATTTTAGCAGCACAACACCATGTTCCCCCATGTCTTTCTCTTACTCTGGTTCCACAATATCTCTACTCAATCCTTTCTAATCCCCAATACAAACTCCATGATTGCTGATTACAAGAAATAATCTCAAATAACACACCATACTCATCCCTACTATCTTCCCTTTCTCTTTTCATTTATTTCTCCTTTTTTTTCCGTTACGCATTTCACAGTCAGTTACAACCTGGGGAACTCTGCAGAAAAATGCAATCAATTCCTCATTTTCGAGCAACAGCAGTGGTAGCAGCAGAGCTTCAAAAGCACATTGGTTAACAGAAACAAAGCCATCCCTCTCTCTCTTCCCCATTAGTCTTATATAACTTAATAAGCCGAGTTTAAATTAAAGAAGGAGAGGAAAAAAAGAGGAGACGATTTGGAAAGACGTACAGCACATGAGGAAGAAAAGGAAGACATCTTTTACCGTGGTGCTGCAAACATAGCCAAGAGATTTTTCCTTATCCATCAAGAGATAAAACGCAGGGGCTGCTGCTTATCATCTTCCTCATAAATGAGAAATTGAATAATACTCATGTAACTAAACGGAATTAGCAACCGACCTAGTCGCCTAGAGGCAAACTAATAGATAAGCGGCCCACAACACAAACACCTGAAAGGAAAAATTATATTCGCCATATTAGGCCTACTTCCTTTTATTGCAACGTTCCAGGCATTCCAATCGGCTGACAGAGGAGCGAAAATAGCTTTGAACGGCAACAAGTTGGAGAGCGCTAAGGGACAATTCACCATAAATACAAAATAGCGCTATCTAAACTGCGAGAATTCGAACATTTGTTTCTCGTGCAGTCTTCGCAAGTTGGAATACGCCTGCGCGAGCATCTTTTTTTTTCTTTTTTTAAATTATAGAATGTAGAAAAAGAATGCCGTTTGGAAGCCATTTCTTCACAACGAAATTTGACGAACAAAATACACACAACAACAAAATACTTTATTGGTCATCATATTCCCTTGTATTTCTCATTTCCCAATTTCAAAACAGCTGTTAAAACTAAACGCGAAAACAAATTATATCATCAGTTTCTGCTCTTCTGACTCTTTCTAACAGATTACACCAAAGATTGTGATATTCCAAGGCGGTTAAAAACAAATCGTTACTAAGTTGAATTGTAAGTCGTTATTCTCACACAATAATTCTAGACTATTATTATTATTATCATCGTTATTGGTGCGTGTGCGTGTATCTGAGTACGAAACATATAAGGTGTTCACTAATTTCCTACTAAAATTAAAACCGAAACAGGAAAAAAAAAAGGAAAGTTGACCGTCTTAATATTAGAGTGATATTGCTTTAGAGCGACATTTATTTGAAACTAGTATTCAGTGAGGTATGCACTATATTTTTTATTCGCTATAATATTACTCGAGCAAAATCATCTTTATGAAAGTAAACTTCAATGAAAATGGCAAGAAATGAGAAGAAGAAAATGAAATCATATTAGAGCCTAGTTGAAATTTATTGACGTCACTCTTGCCAAATAACACTACCCCATTGTTGCCCCAATTTGTTATGACTCAGGAGTAATCATATAAAAATCATCATCATTTATTTTTAGCTTCTAATTCTTTTGGGAATTTTATATTTGAAAGAATATGTCTCCACCTTTTTTTTTTCACTACTATACATACACAATCTTTTTGAAGAGGGGATGTGGTGGAGAAAAAACTAATTCCATTGTGTTGCAAAAGACAGAAGAAAAAAAGGGAGAGACATTTAATCAAAAACAAAAGACTATAACGTAGTAAGTCCTTTAAGCAGAGAAGCGACAACGATACGACAAAATCAACTAAAAGAAGATCATCTTAACAAACTCTTTCTCGCTCTCTCCTCTCCACCTCTAAAATGCAATGTATTAAGAGCTTATTAAAGAAAATTGATTGGGCAAAAGCTTGTTCAAGATATATATGGTAACTATGTAGTTTAAAACGCGATTTAGTCGCAAATAAAACAATAGCAACGTGAGTCGCATTTCAACAGTTTTTCTTAATATCAGTGTGTGTGTGTGTGTGTAGTAGGATCTACTTTTCTTTTGCACCACATCCCATTAATGAAATGAATATTTAATAATAAAATAAAAAGTATAGTGAAGATAAAGACTTACGGATCGCTCCCCGAGATTTCGGACCCTACAATGTAAATAGGCAATGTCGTCCAGCTGTGCGGTCACATTGCGACTGGTACTATTGTCAAAATAAGGCTGAGGCTGATTGTCCTCCCCAAAAGCAGTGGGTCGAGCCGGTACCTCTTGATGATCTTTACCAAAATTCCGTATACGAGCCGAATCTGTAAAAATAAAAGTTAATCTATGAAATATATATATACTTTATATGTAAACCCCCTAAAAGGGGAAAGAGTGAAAACCATGTGTTTCGTAAGCGAGAGGTCAGTCATAAATGACCCAATTTCACGCTTCTTGATCACATGAGAGAGAAAGTAGAGAAATAAAGCGATTTCTCCTTTCTCTCTCTCTCTCTAACTTTCTCTTTTCCGTATAGGCTATCAGTCTATTAAAATTTCCCTAAAATAGCCTTTGGTCTCTGTCACATTAATTTACAAATTACCACCATCAATTCTTCTAATATGATAATAATATGTCGTCCATCGGCCATTTTGCGTTATTTTTGTACACAATGGTTGCTGCGTCTTAAATGAGAATGATTATTTCCGGTTGTAAATAACAGCACTGTCGTGTCAGTTACAAATTTGTCAGTCCGAACTAAACTGACCATAAATACATACTGCATATTCTTTCAGTTGAGCATCTGCCTGCCGTCTTGGGAAGTCAGAAGGTCAACTACCCTAACCAGAAGAAAGCAGTTGTGATGTCCGGTCCGGTGCTCCTTACCATGCCAACCCAGGTAACTCTACAGGAACTCTTTATGAGGGATATTAAACTATGACTTAAAAGAGTGCATTCCTTTAGTTGGATGAAGGTCCTGCCCCACTGACACAGTGTCTTCGTTTTAGATCGTCTGTTTGTCGAGCGTCACACTACAAGACCGATTCGATTGATTGGAAGATAACTAGGAAGTAGAGTGCATTCCTGCAGGTGTAAAAAACTAAAAAGGTTATTATTCCATCGTTTGAAGTGTGCGATGTGACGTACATGCAAATATATACTCTGTTTTTGTTTAGGTGGAAAATATCCTCCTTCGACGCCGAATCGAGCGATGGATGAGTTAAATTTGTACCTGCCAGGTAAGCGGAAGGACTGAGTTTGGTTCTTAGCTGTAGAGGGATACATGATGATGCTGCCACCATCCTTTTTCACTGGCACCTTTTCTTTTTATGTGGGCTCAATTTGAACATTCATGAGCCTCCGGCAAAAGGAGGGGGGATAAAGAATGGATTCTCTGATTGGGGCACAGGGGCTGTATGCGGTAAGAAGGGAAGAAAAGTGGCTGCAGCATCGTCCTTGATCGATGAGGTATTTTTTGTTTCTCTTCTATCTAAATCCTGGCTTATTTTGGTGGATGACCTTACCTTAGTCAATAATACACTCACACACACACAAAACCCCTTTGCACCTCACCTTCTTCACTAAATCTTACCGTTTAGGGTTAGTCATCTATTACGATCACTGACCTATCGATCTGTTTTGTTGTGTAACTAATCTCTTTTGAAGCACCAGTGTTAGTGACACTACTGCGACGAAGTCAGTCCAAATTACGACGAAACTATCAAGTTTATTTCAATAAAAGTGATGATGGCGGAGGAAGAAAAGTAAAGGATGGGGGGGGGGGGAAGAGAGGGATGTCGTCACCTTGGAAACTAAGTTTTAATATGATTTGCTCCTACTATAGATGTAGTAAGGAGAAGAAGAAGAAAAAATTCCTGTTGCTCGTAAGAAAATAATATCGCAATCATTTTTTTTCTTTTTTGGATCTAGCGGATTATTTTTATAAGTCAGTAATGATTACAGAAACGGTACGATTGCTACCTACAGCATTTTCGTCTATATCATCGTCATCATCATGATCATGATGAGGAGGAGCATCAGGAGCAGAAGCGGTAGCAGCAACATCATTATTATAATAATTATAGCGCGTAAAATTTCTTATTTCCTTCTCGGTTGGAAATTACGCACTTATAAATATTCTTCCGTAGCCGACTACTACTACTACTACCCACTAGCACCACCACCACCACTACTACTTAATATTAATTAAATTATAATGAGAGCTTTAGAAATAAGTGATTGCAGCAGCTCCCGACGTCGACAATCCAATATGTGATTTTTATTACTTTATGGGCCGTTGTACTGATTCTGGAAATGCTCAAATTGCAGGATTAACTCTAAGGTATCCAACACCACCACCACCTCCTCTCACTCGCTTTCATATTTTTCCAGAAAATTAGTCAACAATGAAAGACATATATACCTAAGACATTGAAATAATATCGTAAGATTATTTCCGGTTTCCTTTTCTTTATTTCTTTTTTTCTTAAGGAGAGAGAGAGAGAGAGCGAGAGATGGATTCAATTGGGAGAACTGCCTATTTCTTTAAATAGTCAAACGGATATTGTATATTATAAGTTGATAATACGTATGCTTTATATTACAGAATCGTATTGTTTTGTAAGGAAAGGGTGAGATAAAGATTAATAATAATAATGTAGGATGTAAGAAATTATTAAATCTCATTTTTTTCTTTCTTGCACATTTCAGGTTGAAAGAAAAGTCTGACTTTGAAAGAGGAGGAGGAGGTAAAGAAGAACGACAGTAGGGATTGAATAAGGTACTTGTTACAAAAAAATCTTATATATACCGGTATATATTTACAGAATAATGATTACAGTATTTGTAATCTTTAGGGAGTAGGGATTTATTGGGGCACGTTTGATTTTGATGTTGCTGTTGTTATTTTCTGCTTGCCAATAATAAGAGAAACGATCGTAAAATGACAAGAAAAACAATGAAATTTCTTCCAGTGCCGTATTGAAGTGAGGTGACAAAAACCAAAAAAAAAAAAGAGTGGTAGCAGGTAGCTCCTCCTACTAGGACCTTCAAAGTCTCAAGTAAGCACTGATTATTTTATTATTAGTATTTTATCGTGTTGTTAAAGCTTATTGTTTTGTTTTTCTCGAGTAGTTCAATTGATTAACAATGAGTTTCCATATTCAAGGTCGCGATGAAGCAACTGCTTTGTGCAGTGATGGCAGAAGCCTAAGTGGAAGTTACGGCGCTCCTTATGGCCTGCACTGTCACAACTTGCCCACCGCCGCTACACCTATGAAGTAAGTGGGTTGTGTCTTGCTACAAAGATAATCAAAGGAGCTCACACGAGTTGTGCTCATCTATTTTCAATTTACTCCATCGGTTTACGTATAATTAACTAACAGAAAACGGCGAAAGTGAATCAAAAGCTAAACATAAAAAAAAAAACAACAACAACAGCAGCAGTAGCAGCAGCTTCACCTTCTCTGGTACCCCCCCCCCTCTTTCTCTCTCTCTCTCCTCTCCATCGCCCTTTCACTCCTTTAATCTTCAATTGAAATGAAAGTGATTGCACACTATATATCTACGTATGTGTATTCCGCGTGTAATCAAATACACGACGGTAACGTTATTATCCAGACAGGAAGTACTATGCACTCATACGGGTATAATGAAACCTTTGAGAGCTAAGGGCATTTCCTACTATAGTGTCTCTCACTTCCCCCCTCCCATTTTTTTTCTCACCTTTCAAGTAGGGGGTTCGCTTCCTCCACAACTCTTTTTATCACTACTCTCTCTGTTTCTCTGATTTTCCTGTATCTCCCTAGTGCTATTGGCAAAATCTTTTATTTCGCAGTCATTAAGACCATATTTAGACGTCTGCCTGTGAATTTATTACATTCTTCCTATTGATGTTTGGAGATTCATCAAGAACAGGTTTTGTAAGTGAAGGTTGTTGTCAAACAATGACAACGACATCAATAATCTAAGAGAGCAGGAAATGCATGTTTCACATTTAGGCTTCTTTCATATAAATCACATCTTTTCTTTTCTCCCCCTCAGGATAAAAATCAGCAATTTGGAGGTCGTCATTATACTTGTTATACTGACATGTGTCTGACCATTTCGATGTACACATTTCTCAAGACTGCAGCGTCTTGATAAGAGGTCTGTCTGTTTCTCCTTCCCCGTCCCCCTCCTCCTTTCAGTTCCTCAGATGCAGTTGTTATTGACACCTGCATGTGGACAGTTGGGTCTGCCCAAATCTTGTCAGGCGCTTTCACCGAATAGCTCCCCCCTCCGTTGCACCCTGGACACAGTAGAGTGGCTGTATTGCGTTGGACACACTGGTTCTCGTCTGATTACTGGAGTTAAGCAAGCGTGGGTGACCGCTTTGGAACACTGGGTACTGCTTATACCCCAAAATCGTCATAACAAAGCAGTGTCTGCGCAGACTCTTCATTAGAACTACGCAGTGGACGGGGCTCTAATGACCATTGTAGTTGAAGGGAGGGTCCTAAAACACTAACGAAACAAAAGAAAACTGGACACAGTAAATGGATGATCGAACACAACCCTTGATGACTAGCTGGGACGTCCATTGACAAACTGTGGGACACGTGTTTTGTTTTTTGCACTAGAGGCCCTGGTTGTCTTACTATACTATTCTGGAAACCATCATTTTTTTGGATTCAATCTTGATCAGAAGGCCGAAAGTACAACAATCAGTTCTTTTGTTATATAATTGTTGAGCATTTTGTGAGTGTTCATCAGGGACAGGTATCCTTGACCACCTGGCATGGCTGCAGTTTGGAAATATCCCACTATATTCTCTCTCTCTCTCTTTTGCCATTCAGTGTCTGTTTCTGAGTTCCCTTTATGATCTGTCCTTGGAGATAACATGAGGGGCATGACGGGAGAGCCAACTGGGCGTATTAAACAATGTAGGCTGGCAGGTGAGTGACCACAAACTAAAAATAGAGACCATAAAACGACAAATGGAGTTTTAATACTAGCGGTCAACTGCACAATGGTGGTGTATATATGCCCATTATTTCGAAATGAAAACAAATGGCGGGTTGGCCGAGATTTAACACAGATGATAGTACTACTATTATTTAAAGAAAGAAAGCGAGAGGGGAGGGAGGGTAAGGGCATGGTCCCAAGTGGACATTGTTGGTGGCTTTCAATGCAATATTTTCATGGTCTGCTTAAAGTGTCTTTGAACTATTCTTCCCTTTTTTTCTTCTCTATTTTATTCTTGTATGAAGTAAGGCAGGAGGGGGCCCTTACTGAATATTCTTTTCGTCATCAATATGTAGGTGATAAATTCATTGTCAATATGTTCACTTCATTCAGGAAGGAAAGGAGATGTTGGGGGAGGGATACTTTGTTGGCGCTGACCATGAGGACATGACATTGTCAGCCTGCCAACGGTTTCGACAAAAGTTCGGACAGTGACTACAACATTTGCATTTTTGTTGTTGTTTTTTTTTTTTTTAAATGTGAAAGACGTGGTGCCAAATTCAAACAGGATGGCACATTTCCAACAGTAAAAACGACAAGTAGTAGAGGGAGGGTCTTAAAATAGGGTACTACCGGGGAGACTGAGAGGGAGACATTTTTTTGAGTCATTCATCCAAAGTACTGTCAGATTTCACTTTTTACTATTCACTAACATCTTCAGCATAATCATCCCACCTGAGTGATTCCAATTCGTTTCAAAAAAACTCTCTCTCTCTGTATACTCTTACCTCCATCCCTCCTCTCCCTTTTAGTCCCTGATGGTTTTTAAAGTATGTATATTCCCACCTACCCCTTTCCCTTCCTCTAATATTTAGTACACCTTTCTATCATCTTGCTTCACTTTCACCGAATTCATATTTACAGATTTTAACAGCTTAAATATGGTTGGCGTTGTCAAAGCAGAGTTTCTTCTTTTTTTTGCTTCTCCCTCTTTCGTCTTAAAATCAAATTTCTCAAGATATGCAAAGAATCGTACATAAAAATACCCTCGAACCGTTAAGATGAAACGCTTATGTAGTCGAAAGCTATTCCTGCAACATGTTACTCACATTTTCTTCCCTCTCTCTCTCTATTTTATTTTATTTTTTTTTTGCAGAGGAGGTTCAATAAGCTTGGCCTAAACATTATTTATGATTAGGAAATGCCAAAACAGGTTGCATTTTATCTATGTCAACACTTCCTTAGGTAATTCAAGATTATAGAGGTTGGCAGTAGTAGTAGTGGTGGTAGTATGATTGGGAGAAATGGGGGAGAAGAAGACGAAGAAGAAGAAACCATCATCTGCTTGTCTTCCACTTTCTTTTTCCTTCTTCCCTCTTTCTTTACCTCCTTCCGTAGCCCTCTGTGTGCCCCATCTGAAGCAGATAGAAGTGGCTCCTTCTTTCTCATTCCCCTTCCCTCTCTCTCTCTCTCTCTCTCTCTCTCTCTCTCCTGCAATAACAATTTGTGATAATCTGAGTTCTTCCATCTACCCTCATTTATTACCAATTTATTCAATCACTTTTCCGTACCCATTTCTTCCCCCCTCGCCCCTGTGTTTTTTTGATACTGTGCTAGATTCTCAATCAGCCACATGCAGAGAGTGAAAGATGAGTGCGCTCTGTACCCTTGAATGACCAACTGATGGCGGCGGTGGCTGTTATTGTTGTTGTTGTTGCTGCTGCTTCTGTCTAAGAATTTTTCCATCACCTATCACAATAAATTCGTTTAAGACAGCACATAATGGAAAAGATGTACCACAGACATGTACACGCACAGGTAATAATAATACTATCCTTTAGATTGATTATATTTGCAACACATGAAGTATTGTGGTTCCTCGGCCGTTTTTCGTTGTTGCTAATCAGTCAGATTAGCGTGCGCTATACTGTAGGATAGATCCAGACAGCACACAAAAGGCCACCGGACTAAAAGGGTACTAACGAGTAAATATTATTATTGCGCATTTTTTTTTACTTGGGATACAACAGGGGGCATCATCCATCATCAGTCTTTCAATGAGCTCAAGAGTGGTACCGTCACGCATGAACTCGGGTTCACTTGCATTCCAAGCGAATACCAACCCATCTCCTCTTCGTTATTTCTTTCTAAAAGAAAAAGATTGAAATGAAACAAATAGGTAAGGGCCTACTTAGTACGGAGAGAGATTGTTTGTTTGTTCGTTGGTATTTTAGGGCTCTTCAACTACAAAGGCCTTTGCAAATTTTGTAGCGGGGCCCAACTGTAGCCTGGGGTCTTAGAGGTTTTCTGGGTTCTTATGTAGCAATGAGAGTTAGTCTCTCCACTGCCAAATTAGCCATAGTGGCTGCTTGCAGTGAACTAGAATTAGAGCCCCGTCCACAGCTCCACAGTTCTTATGCAGAGACTGCACAGACACTACACAAATGCGACGATTTTTGGGTATTAGCAGTGCCCAGTTTTCCCAAGCGGCCACCCATGTCAGTACTGGCTGGGGTTGCGCTGCTTAACTTCAGTGATCAGACGAGAACTGGTGTGTCCAACGCAATTCGCCGCTCCCTACGGAGAGAGAATTAAAAAAAAAACAACGGCAGCTGGTATAAAAGTATAGCACAAAAACAAAACCGTGACATGACATCTTGGTTTCTTCAACTGACAACAATTGGGTCTCACTTTTGTTTGGCGGCTCGAGAAGTTCCCAGGTCAGTCTTAGGCCTAGTCTCGGACTGACCTTTCACTCTGTCGTGGTTCAGTCTGGCACTAATACTTTCTGTACATGATATCAATGCCGATGTTATTAGGTATGTAAAGCAGTGCAGTTTGGATTATAAGTACAGAATGTCAATAACATACAAACATTTAGACATACAGAGAGACAGACAGAGAGGGGAGAAGGAGAGAGAGGAGAGACAAAGAGGGAGAGAGAGGAAATTGTCGATATTTCCTGCTTGTTGACAAGTATGTTTCTATGTATGACTACAAGTTGAGAGACGTCATGTTGTAATTGCGAGATGATGTATCATTAGTAGAGTGGAGCGTGAGTAAAAGGTGATCTTTGATTTATTCTCGACTGAGGGCAGAAATTGGGCCACACATAGTTTTACATGATGGTGCTGTTGATGAGACGTTGGCGAACATGGATCGTGTCTGCCACTAAAAGTTTGACGACTCTACAGATGTGTGAATCCAGCATGGTTCCCACGTCGAAAAACTATATGGTAGTTTTGTTTGTGATTTTGTTTTCGTTATGTAGTCAGTCTACACTTGAGAGCTGCTCTACCCTCCCTTCTCGCCTTCGATTATTGTTTAAACATTAAATTTGCGCCGCAGGCATTCACGTGTGCATTATTACTTGATAAAACAGCACGGAATTAAAGGATATCGTGTTATTGAACAGTAAATATTTCCTCCCTCTTAACACGTTGCTGGGTTCACACAAAAGAGGTGGTCATCCTAGGTAATCTTCTGGTGCAGTACAAAAGCAAACAGGTGCCCGCATTTTACATAGTACCCTATATTTCACCCTAAATCAATAAACTCTTTATTACATCCCTGCTCTCTCTCTCTCTCTTCTGCGCCCTATTCCTAGTCTCGTTTCCCTTCTCTCCTTCCTTCCTTCCCTTCTCTCCTTCCTTCCTTCCCTCCTCTCCTATACTTTACCCCCATTAGTCTACTATTTGAATATAAGTCCCACTTGTGTGTCCGATAGTAATGCAGCTCAGCCCTGGAGGAATTTTGTTGCATGCTAAATTATGGTGTTGTCACAAAGAATTTGCTAGTGATGTATACAGTCAATTAATGAAACGGAAAATAATGAACGTATATACACGCAGAGAGAGAGAGAGGGGGGGGAGACGTTCAGAGTCATAGTTGTAAATGTAATCTTTTGGGTCACATAAATTTTTGTTTTAAAGCCCTTGTTTTAGAAATGGAAAAGTAGTAAGAGGAGGTCGAGGACGACGACGACGACGACTCAGTACTAGTCTGTATCATAGTGCTTCAGCATTTCAATGAATTTATTATTTCATTTCTAGGAACAACTTGGACAACTTGCCCCTTCGACCTTAACCTCCTCCTCCCCCCCTTCGTCTGCTTGCTCTTAATTTGATTTCTGGGTATAAATGACATTGAAAGGTATGATGATGATGACTACTATGCACTAGTCTGTCAACCGAATGTCCATTTGTAGTTGGGATAATGAAATGTTTGGATTTTCTATTTCTCTCACCCCCTTCAGTACTATCTCTCTCTCTCTGTATGTGTGTGTCATTTAGTATATTTTATTTTTGTCGGAGAGATTATTATTATTATAATGAAACAAAATGTATTCACAGTCTCGAATTTATAGAAGGTGTTATTATGAACGTGATTTCAGTTTTGCAGATTGGGAAATGTACAGTAGTAGTGTCACCGAATAAGGGTATGGGGGTGGGGAGTTAGTGGTAGTCTGAATAGTCTGTCTCTTCAATTGATAAGGGGCTAGTAAAAATTTAAATTAATATTTACACATGCGCAGACACATAGTGTCCTGATCGCTTTACATACTTTGATAATAGTCGTTAGTCGTTGCTCCATCAGCAGCATACATAATAAGCCATAGTGACATATAGGATGCAGAGAGGTATATACAGTATATGTATATGTATGAAATTTTAGACCAAAAGCATTACTAGTGCTAACGCGAATTTCATAAATGTAGGCTACTCAAGTAGTAACCCCTTTTCTACATCTTTACTCCTTTTCTCTCTCTCTTTCTCTCCCTCTTGTGTTACAACACATGCGCATGCAAAACGGAAAATTCACAAATTTACAATGTGGATTACAACACAGCATCGACCTATCAAATATTTGATGGTCCTGCATACAAATGATGTGTACTGTAAAATGAGATCAGAAAGCAGACTTCACACGAGGAAGAAGAAAAAAAAAAACCCCAATCTCACACCCAACCTCACACACACACTCTCTCTCCTTCTCCCCTTTTCCGGAAATGCACACAAAACACCACAAAGAGTCCTCTCCTTTTCTACATTTGCAATGAGGGCGACTAGATTTTGTTATTACATCTATTTCCCTTTCCGCAACAACTTGAACTACTGCGTAATAGTAGATCGCTTTCTCTCTCTTTTTATTAAAGTAATTATAAAGCTCTTATATGGTTAAAAATATCGACAAGTTAAAATAAAAAGTGGAATAGGAAACAGGGATGTGTGTAGGAGGAGCTTGAGTGGGGTAAAAGATGTGATTTCTGAGGGAGGTGAGGCTTTAAAAACCGAAAGAGAGAGAGAGAGGAGGGGGGAAATGGGTACCGGCTTCTGAGGTTTTATATAGAGAGAGTAAGTGAAGGGGGAGATAGCGGTAGAGAGGAAAAAAAACTATTAAATGATATCAAGTTTGAAGTCTTTTGGATAACAGATAATCTAAAGCCCAAGGGGGGTTGTATCGATTTTCTGTTAAAAATAACCTCAAAGAGAGGATTCCCATGTCTTTTTTTTGCTATCAAACATGACACGATGATTGCTCCAGTCTTATAAAAATACTTGGCGTTAATAAGTTAAAAATGGGGAACATTAACCAAAAATAATATATTTTTTTCGTCTTTAAAAAAAAAGACTAGGATGTATCCACTATAAGTTTTGCGAGACAGACAATTGAGGTTTTTAAAATATAGGAAAATGGGAGTGTGTTGAGAGGAATAGGGAGGAATTTGGGACTAGATAAAAAAAATGTAGGGTATCGGGGATGGTGATGACATTTTATATAATTTTATATGTGCCATTGGATTCAGTGGAAAATAGAGCTTAAGGGGAAAGAAGAAAGAAAAAAGAGGGCCTCGTTTAAAGCTCATCTTTGATCGAATATGCAAAAGTAGGACTGTAGGTAAATCTCGTTTTCACTATTACAGGGGGAGAAAAAACGAGTATGTAAATACATTTGAATTAGAAACTAGGCATATCTAAGATATCTAATAATAAAATGAGGGATGGGTTGGCAGATAAGAAGAGAGGAGAAGAAGTGCCGGCGAAGGTAGGCAGATAGAGGGAAGGGGGAGAAAGTAAAAAGAGTGAGTGAAGAAATTAACTCATTTCCCGAAGCACCATAGGAAAATATATTTACATATCGAGTTGTTGGTGAAGGAATCAAACACAGGCTGCAAGTTACATTACTACTGTACTGTATACTAAATTAGTTTCTATAGTCAGTTAATTTCCCATGACACTGTAGGAGAGCACATTGGGAGGACGACTTTTAGGACGTGACTGAAACGTAGGCATTCGTTGATCAGAAATAGGCGTTATAACGTACTAGTACTACTACTATTACTTTATATTTTTACCTAAAAGGAAGATTAGGCGTATTTTCTTTAAGAAATCTCGACAATTCTCTGTCTTTCCCTCTCCCTTTTTCGGAAATCTTATAAATGCCACATAATCCGAGAAAAAAAAAGACTAATATGTCACACCCAACCTCATGGATTGTTCATTAAATGTAAAGGATTTTCGTTGCAGGAACCGATTTTGTAAAAGAAAATTCACATTACTTGTCATACTTCTCCTTTTAGGGCCAATCAACTACCATTAGGGTTATAAAGGAGTGAGAGCAGACCAGACGGGGACATAATCAGGTTGAGTGAATATCCAATTGTCTCCTCTGTGTGTGCGTGTGTGTGTCTGTCTGTAAGGTGTCTGTGTTTACCCATTTGTCTCTCTCCCCTCCCCTATCTACCCTTTCTGTTTGTTTTCGTTTAGATGTTTATGACTCCCTTTTATCTGCTTTCAGCTGTCTCTGTCTGATTCTATCCGCTCTTGTATTTGCTTTTGTCAACTTCTATGTCTTATTTTGTCTGTTTGGATTCCTCTCTCACTGCTTTTTTTCTTGACACCTTCCTCTCTTCTTGTGTCTGTGTACCCCCTTTTTTTTCTATCTACCTCCGATTGTCTTGCTGTGTTTGCCTGCTTTCTCTTGGCTTTTTCCTGTCTACGCCGCCCTCCACATTTGTCAGTCGCTTTCGATCTGTTTCTGTCAGTTTCTGTTTCTATTTGTCTGTCTCTCTGCATCCTTCGGGCTCTGGATCAGCCGCCAATCACCGACTTAGTTTCGAGCTGCAATTTACATAAAGCTGACATCAACAAGCTACTTCTGGCACCCTCGTTCCCCATCACCTCATACCTCTATCCCCCCTTTCCTTCCTCCTCTCTTGGGATTCAATGAAGGTCTTGAAATGAGTCTCATAGGCGGTTGGATCCTGAAAAGGGGTTT
Source organism: Trigoniulus corallinus (assembly GCA_013389805.1). Lineage (NCBI taxonomy): Eukaryota > Metazoa > Arthropoda > Diplopoda > Spirobolida > Trigoniulidae > Trigoniulus > Trigoniulus corallinus. The sequence goes on from JAAFCE010006668.1 coordinate 16,893,246, forward strand.
TCTCCGTGATGACATGACACTCGTGACTATTAACACCATAGTATAATTTAAATTACATAAATGCATACAAATCAACAGTATTATAGTTGATAGTTTATTAGATCGATAAATAACCTCTCGCTATTTCCGCCTGTTTGCTCTGAGCTTTAACTCGTTCATTCCTCTTCAGCTTTCACTTCCCATTTCTCTCTTTTAACCCCTTACTGCATTCTTCAATTCGTAAGCTGTTGTTGCTGCTTGCTCCTCATTCCCCTTAATAGTCGATTTTATTCGTCATGTTTCTCTCTCTCTCTGGGTGTCTCCCCTACCATTTCTCCCTCTCCTCCCTCATCCCCCCTCTATTCCTTCTGTTCCTCCTTCAGAAATGCTTAGTGATTTGTAGACTTGTCACGAAGTCAAAACGAAAAGTACAGACGAATGGCCCGCTGTGCCGTTGCTCGACGATGGTGATTTATCAACAACGTATCAAGCCAGAAAAAATAAGAAAAATATGGCTATCATAGGGCATTCGTCTGTTGGACGCCTAACAAAATACGACCCGAATGCAGTCGGCGATGACATTTTCGGCTGTATGCATAAAACAAAATGGCAGACGTTAGTTTCATCATCCTCATCATCACTGCCACCATCGTCGTCATCATCATCATATGTAGGTAGTAGTAAGGGCTCCATTTTCTCTCTCTCTCTTCTTGATGGCGACGTCTACATTATATTCCGAATGCGTTCAAGATAAACTCTTAAGTTATTGGAAGTAACAACTAAGTAATCACATGTACGTGACGTGGCGAACGACGGCTTCATTATCACCTTCTTTCTCTCTCAAGTTAATTCAAAGGGGGAAAATAAGAGGGTTTTAGTAGGGACGATTCAGCCATACACACACACTATACAGGCACAGAAGCACAATCTCACTAAAGTGAGTATCCCCCATCTCCCAACTCTTAATACACACACACAAAAAAATAACACCAGTCATGATGTGTATGACGTGCCATCTCCCTCCCCTTCTACAACATTGGTTCAGAAATAAGACAAAACAAGTTGAAACAACCCATTAAATAGTTTACCCCCTTCCACTGTCCCTCCTCTCTATTTTCCCATTTCATTTTCTACAAACATTTTATAGTCTAAGAAAAGGGTAATTAAATGAATAATATACAAAAGGCACACAGGCACACACACACATACACACACCCTCAAATGAATTACATAAAAATTAAAAGTCTTTTCTTCCTTGTTGTCAGCAAACTCTATTTGCAGGAGCACATTTCCTGAGATGCATCTTTTGTTAATTGCAATTATTGACTTTCACACTTTAAGTCTAGTTGAAATTTTGATACCTTGCAAAAATGAAGTGTGTTGTTTGGCTTCAACTTTAACGGTAAATTAGTACATTCGCAGCTACGTTGCTAAGGAAAAGTAGCGGAGGTGGCAGAGGAGAAGAGAAAGGAAAAAAATTGACATTGGTGGTAAACGAAAAGCTTTAGCATCACAGTTCTTTTTTCGTTTCGTCGGTGTTTCAGGGCCCTTCAACTACAAAGATTATTAGAGCCCCTTCCACTGCTTAGTTCTAATAGTGTCTGCACAGACACTACGCTGTTAGGACAATTTTAGGGTATTAGCAGTACGTCCACTGTTTCCAAGCGGCCACCCATGCGATTACTAGAGCGTAAGTCAGAAGCTGAGTCGTAACACATGTTCCATGATTGTAGATTCGGGTCTGGACGAGGCGGATGGTGCGCCTTCCGTCGAGTGAAAATTAAAGCCATGTTGCCGTGCGAGGGGTGTAACAATGTCACCACTACACGGAAAAGAACCGCTTTAGTGCGAAGCGAAATATCGTGCAGTTCAATAACATTTTCAAGTGTGAGAGCTCGCCGTCCCTTCTGACGCCGCCGGTAAAATAAGTTTTCACAAGTAAGGCTGACATTATATAAGCAGGAGTTGTGACATTAGGTCGTTGCAGGTTCCCGGTACTAATGAGACGGATGGGCACCAGATCCTACAATAGGCTCTCTCTCTCCATTCACATTAATTTCTGTCCGCCAATCGTTAGCCGAATTGCAGGCTGTCTGACTCACCTCCTTCCCTCATCCACTCTCTTTCTCCCTAGAATAGAGTAGCTTATTGCGTTGGACACACGAGTTCTCGTCTGATCACTGAAGTTAAGCCACGCAACCCCAGATAGTACTAACATTAGTGGCCGCTTGGGAAAACTGGGTATCGCTAATACCCAAAAATAGTTGAATTAGTGTAGTGTCTTTGCAGTCTCTGCACTAAACCTACGCAGTGGACGGGGCTCTAATGACCTTGTAGTTGTAGGGCCCTAAAAACACGAACGGAACACTCTGCCTCTCTCTCTCTCTCCCTAGAATACACTGAAGTTATCCCTCTCTTCCAAGATTATTCGAATGACAAGGATTTTTGGATGCCTGACCCCCTTCTTGGAATTGGTGTAGTGATTTACTCATGGGGCGATAGAGCAGAGCTGCGCGGAAGTGGGAGATTGTTTTCACTGCAGTGCGCAGGTGCTTGCAGTGTTTGCGGAACTTACAACTGCTGCCCGCTCCAGCATTCAGAGTAAGCTTTAAGCAAAGCAGTTGTAAGTATGTAAGGCTGTCAGGTTTTGCATTTTCTCTCTCTCTCTCCCTCTCTTTGTTTTCGTAGTCTACCTCATCATTCACCTCCGCACGTCGTCACACATTTTTTTTTTTGTTTTTCGACCGTAAAACAAGACTGAATTATCGTTTAAATGACATAAAAACGAAATCAATGTTGAAGCTAAAAGGTCTGTCTCTACATAGTTCCGCTCATCTCACTCTCTTCAGACTATGTAGTTGTGAGAGTTGTAAGACAGGATAAGAAATAAAACAATATTATGTATACCCATGTTTTCTTACTTTTAGTGAACAACACACCAGATTGTTATTGCCTACTTTAACATTTTTCTTACAAAAGAGCATTAATATTTTAGACCCAGTTTTATATATATATATATATTTTTTTTTTCTTTCGGAGTAAACGCGCACAATATATCGTTACTTCCACCTCACTCCTAATATGTATTCTAGCTGAATAATAGGCGAGTAAAGTAGCGAATATCAGCGATTCACAGATTTTCTTTTGTATTTAGGTGTATGTGCCTGTATTATTCATTCAGATGGAGAAGAAGGGGGTAAAGAGGTGACATAGAAAAACTCTATGTCGAAATTGCGTGTGTTTTGTAAAAGGGAGGAAATTTAATCATTTGAATGCCTGGCCTATATAATGAATTATATACCATGATGCCATAATACTAATAGACTTATCTTTCGCTCTCCCTTCTCCTAAGTATGTCATTGCTATTCAAAATCCAAGTGCTGTCAATTACGAGCTGCTGCTACTACTGCTGCTGTTTCTGTTGTTGCCTCGTGTGGAAAGGCGATGCACACAACTAGCATCATATTCAATTATTTAATGCTGAACCAACATGCCACAACTGCAATATTGCTTATGAAGCCTTATACGAGAGATAGAGATTTCAGTGAGCTATGCATGAAAAGTAACACAAAGACTTTAAAATGATGCTAACCAGGAAGAAAACAAAGAGAGAGAGAAAAAAATAGAGGATGAGGAAGATGAGAGAAAGATGAATACCAGAAAGAGTATAAAAGATAATTATTAAATTTAAAAAAAAAACGGCTAAAAATTATCTTTCTCTTTCTTCTCTACATCTACCATCTGATTAAAAACAGCTTCCCAATTATTGTAGTCCTGACTAGTCATTTCCCAATATAGGCTATCCCCATCCCTCTCTTCTCCATTTCAAGCCCCCTAATGACAGCATTAATGGCATGCACAGCTCATGTGAAGGTCCCAACTGAGAATGGCGCAAACTTAGAGAAATACAGGAGGGGAAAAATATAGGCGATATAATAATCAAATATATTGAATAGCGCATATAAAAATTCAAGTACAGTAATCGCACTCTTGCTACCAAAAATTGTTGAAAAGTCACAATTGGTGGCAGTGGTGGCGAAGATGAAGATGATGGCATGACGATAAAGCAATAAAAATATCTCTCCTTTGTTCAACATTAACCAGCTATTCCTCTATTCCACTTGCTCCTCTCCTCATCCTTGAGGTATTCACCATATTACTATAATAACAACACCACATTTCTGAAATAGCGAATAAGTTGCAGCAACATTAAGCCAGTTACAGTGATGCAAACTACTGCACTTTAATTAAAATACGGACTGAAAGGATTAAAGTCGACCTCTTAGCTACGTTGCCCTCCAACTCCAGCACAGAGTTGCATGCAAACACAGATACGATGAGAGAGAGAGAGCGATAAACATTTTAGGAGGAGAGGGCGAGGTGAGAAATAGAGGAAGAGAAGGAGGAGGATGATATGGATACTGGGCGGGCCACCAGTTTAATGCACTCTGAATCTCTAAGATGAAGAATAAGACGATGATGTGCCGCCAAACAAAAGGGTGTGGAAAGGAAGAGGACGGTTACAGGATAAATGGTAGAATGACATCAATGAAGTTAGGCTATTAATATTTTTACTTTGAATTGCCTTGGATGAAAGAGAAGGAGGAGGAAGACGAAGAGAAGAGTAAGAAGGTGGCATACAGATTTCAGCCTGTAAGAAGAAGAAGAAGATGATGATGATGAGTGGCACAGACACACCAGTGTGTGTCACTTAGAGGTCGTTCATCACAGTGCCAACCTACCAATTGTAACGATTACTTTCAATATCATCGACGACGGCTCCTTCCGTCAACATGCATAAAAGAAATCAAGCAGCGACATTACAGACGTTCTCACCGACAAGGAAGTGATGACATGGCGTTCTTCAAAGAACACACAGAGAGACGGAGAGGCACAGAGAGAGATGAAGCATCATGAAACCCATGTCATCCCAACAATCGACTCTCTCTCTCCCTGGTAACACCACTAGCTTCATCCTGCCCCAAGTCACTTGCGTACCATTACAACCAATAAAACATGGCAGAAACATGAATCTCTGGATTTCGGATGAAAGGAGAGTAATAAATAGACAATGAGACGTGCATTCGTCGTCACCGTTTTGCTCCTGTCCATTGATGAAAAACAACATGCAAGGGAGCTGAGAGCAAAGAGAGTAGAGAGAGAGAGAGAGCGGAAAGGAAAATGCGGAAAGGGGGCAACAGCATCATTTTCCATCATCATTACTACACCACCAGAAAATAATATCACCACCGTCGCCGCTGCCACCATCACCACTAACTACGACCAAGTCATGGCAGAGACGCCCTGCTGTTCCTTCAGGGAGAAAGCCTGTAAATCATTTATTGATTGTGAGATGTCGCGACGGGAAGATATTCATCACAAAATACAGAGTGAGCAAGTGCCGCGCGACAGAGAGAGAGAGAGAGAGAGAGAGGAGTGGTTGGAGAGACAAGAGACCTGGTAGGAAGATAATTCCGTTCAACTACACAATTGGCATGACAGAAATGAAGAATGGAATCTTCAAATACTTATTCCTGCTTCTTGACTATAAAGAGGTCAAATTGAAGGCAAAAAAAGACAAAATAAGAGCCTTGTTGAGGTGCTCCACTAAGACATATAAAAGCAGTTCTTAAGTCAAAAACCTGGAAAACAACAAGAGTTGTCTCTGTTAAGTTGGCCTTTCTTTTTCAGCGATAATTTGATTGGGACAAAACAGATGTCCACAGTGTCATCTGTCCATCTCCCAACAGATCACCAACACAACAATTTAAAAACGTGATGATATACTACCGATCCGATTTAATTCTGCTCCTATAACAGGTCTGTCCCTCTGGCAGATCATTTATCACGGGTCAGGTCAAAGTATGAGAGTCTCGTTCTGGTCAAAATAAGCAGTTCCTTTTCCTGGGGATAGTGCGTGCACCCCAACACCACATCTGCAGCTCTAGGGAGAAGGGAGCGGCGTATTACGTTGGACACACCAGTTCTCGTCTGATCACTGAAGTTCAGGAACGCAACCTCAGCTAGTAATAACATGGATGGCCGCTTGGGAAAACTGGGTACCGCTAATACTAAAAAATCATCAAATTAGCGTAGTTTCTGTGCAGTCTCTGCATTAGAACTAAGCAGTGGACGGGGATCTAATGACCTTGTAGTTGAAGGGCTCTAAAACACCAACGAAACAAACAAACTCGAGGAAGAAGAAGAAAAGAAACGTATAAAACCACATTTCCAGGTGTAAGAGTTTGCCTACGGATGTCAATAAAATATCTTGAGAGGTGAATGACCAGCGAGCATTAAATAAACAAAGGATGCCAGGGTAACACTTTAAAACTATGAACACCGTCATCAAAGTGATCCTTTTTCTTAAGAAAATGTGGCCTTCAGGCTATACATTACTCGCCTATTACTTAGAGAAGCCATCCATACATTCCTCTCCCGCACCAACAAGAGATTGTGGCCATTTATAGTTTTAAGAAAGCGAGTTTTGTGTAATGATCGGGGGTAGGCAGAGGGGGGATAGGACGGAGTGAGGATTGCATCTCATTTGCTCTCTCTCTCTCTCTCTTCATATGAAACGATATGACATAAAAAGAAAATGATGAGAAATGTCACTATAGGCTACATTGATACTTCTCTGCAAAATTGGACTGACAAAAACACAGAGGAAATGTAGTGATGGAGGAAAAGATGATGAGGAGAGAAAAAGATGATGAGAAGAGCGCAGAGCAGGAGGAGGAGGAAAAGGAGGGTTGTGTGGTGGGATGAGAGGGAGGGTTAACTACGGATGAGGTGGGAGGGGGGGAGCAGAAAAGATGCATGTAAGATCCCATATAGAAAGAGAGAGAAAGTGAACGTCGTTTCTCCTGTGGGAAATAAGGAAATTTTATCAAGATTTGCTCTAGAAGACGAAGTGAAAGAGAAATTTTCAGACTCCAAACACAAACAAGGTTTCACAGGAATATTTCCCGCAGCTAAGAAGCAGCGTGCGAAATTTCAATTGCCTCCTCTGTCCTTACTGCTACTACTGCTTCCTCTTCTCCTACTGTAAACATACATCGGTAATGAACCCCATAAGATTACTCTTAACGAAATTTTCTACGTCTAAAATGGTTTTTATTCAGAAGAGCGTGATGCACAATAAGCAAAAGGGGAACAGAAGAAGAAGAAGAAGAAAGATGCCATCCCACCGCAGCATCTTCTACTACCACTACTACTACATGTGTCCCATTCTTTCGTCTTCCTCTCTCTTTCTCTCTCGCACCTCTCTCTCTCTCCCTTTCTCTCACTCTTTGTTTGCTACATTCACTCACTTATTTGCACAATCTGCAACAGCACTAGTCTTATTTAAAGGCCACAGATTGACAACAAAACAGTTGAAAGTGAATGTAATTTCAGCCACAAATGCCACGGATACCACAGGTTCTTCCACAGATTTTTCCTTCCCCCCCCCTCTCTCTCTCTCTTTTGCTTCTCTCCTACCTCCTTCCTTTCATCTATTTTACCCTTTTCCTACAATAAGAGATCTTCAAAGCCTTTGGGCTGTATTTAATATCTTATTCCAACTGTTGGGATTCAATTTTTCCTTTTCCTTTCCTTCAACTCTATATACATTTAAGTAAGGAAGATTGAAGGAAGGAAAGAGAGTGAGGAGAGGAACTTATGAACATCTTCGTTACCCCTCTACTACCAACATGTAAACCCCCACCCCACCCCCTTTTCTCTCTATCTCATACCCTTCCCTTTCCCCCGCTCCTGATACATCCTATTGTATTATTGCATTTCACAATCTGCGTTTTGTGTGTACAGTATATGCTATACCTTTATTGCATAGTGACTAACTAATCTCTTCTCCCCATATATGTTTTTAACCCATTTTATTATCATGGACATTTTAAACTTCTCTCTTTTTTTTCTCTCTCTCTCCTCTGCTCCCCTCTTTTTTATCCTTTAAAAAATATAATTTGAATTCAAAATTTCCGGCAAACGCATTTGTAGATACAATCTATCTCAAGTTGGAATCAAAAAAGCCGAAAGACAGGAGATGAGAGAAAGAGAGAGAGGACGAGGAAGAAGAAGAAGATGGGAAAAAGGATGTTTTTTCTTAGTATATAATAAAAGATTTTCATTATATACACACACGGTGCACAACAAAAGCCGTCTTGTAAATGCAAACAGGAGGTCAAATGCTTTGAAAAGAAGTATTAAAACTCAATAAACTACAACCGCAAAAGAGAGACCGACCATAGTTCCAGACCGATGGCAATTACTACTTAGATTCGTTCGAAATTTAGCATTAAAATATGGTCTACTAATGAAAGGGGTAAATAAGAAAGGATAACGGTTCCAATATCACACTTGAACAGGAGACCATTTGGCAAAACTTGTATCTAGGTCATCAAGTTGGATATCTGCCTCTCCACTGCTCCGGGGGATACAGCACACACTGTTTCTATCATCTGCCTCTCGATATCAAAGTATGCGGGTTCTCCTCTAGCAACTGAAGTCTGTGATTGCATCCATCTCTCTCTCTCTCTCTCTCTGTGCGTCTCTGATGGCCGGATTAGGACTTAATAGCGAGTGTATGTAAAGGAGGCGGGGTTTGCAATGTCAACTGTCCCTACCCGAAACATCTGAAGGCCTGAAAAAGGGTATAAACAGGATCTGAAGAGGGACTGAATGAAAATAGACAGGTTGTATGCATACACGAAAAAGACAAACAAGACAGTCAACGATATTTGCATCATTTTTCCATTAGCAAGAACATGAAAGTGCTTTCTTTTCCCCCAAATGAAAAACCTTAAGAAAGCCGTCTTACGTTTCTCTTCCTTCTATCCCTACCTCAAATTCTGAAAAAAAAATACCCACACACACACACACACACACATTCCCTCCCCTCCTTCTCCCATCATCTTTTATCTGCCTTTGCCCCTAAAATTCAATTCATACCCTTTGTTCTTCTACTTCCGTTTTTCTAAAAGCTGCTTGTGTGCGTGTGACCTCCTTACGACTTGCCTCTCTCTCTCTCTCTCTCTCTCTCGATCGCCTCCACCAACAGCTACTATTTCTTCTTCTTCTTGAGAAATCCTCTCCCTCCTTTTTACCTTCCTCTTGTCGCCAATATCAGAATAATAATAATACTAATAATATCGCTTCAAAAAAACCACAAAAGGACGGTTATGTCACCACTCTTTCTAGTCGACCCTTTTCCACCTCCTTACCTATCCCGTTTACTTTTCGTCCCCTTCTCTCTCTCCTTTCCTCATCCTTTCTGCACCTCTTCGCCTTTCTCCCCTCGCAGTACTAAATCGATTTCTATTTTATTTACTATCCTGTCCTTACAAGATGTGAAACTCCAGCCTCTCCTTCGCCCCCCCCCCTCTCGTTTCCCAATGTTGAATATTCGTATACAATTTTATTCCGACACCTAACTTTTTTCCTCTCTCCACTTTTATTCTGAAGGCAAAAATAAATGGGTTGAGAAAGAGGGAGGAGAAAGAGGGAGGAGAGAGAGAGAGGAGAGCGAAAGAGGGGGAAGGAGAGAGATGGAGAGAGAAGGATAGAAAAATTGGGAGAAAGAGAGAGAGGGTGACAGAAGGAGAGGGGAGAGAGAGGAGAGGGAGACAGAAGGACAGGAGAGGGAGAGAGGAGACAGAGGAGAAGGAGAGAGAGGAGAGGGAGAAGGGGAGATAAAATGGTAGGGATAGGATAGAAAAATGAAAGAGAGGAGAGAAGGAGGGAGAAGAAAAGGAGGAGAGAGGAGACGGAGACAGAAGGAGGGAAAAGGAGAGAGGTCGTGAGAGAGAGGAGACGGAGAGGGGGAGAGGGAAAGAAGGAAAAGAGAGAGAGAGAGAGGGGAGGGAGAAGGATACGAAGAGAAAAGAGGGTAAGAAGAGAGAGGAGAGAAAAAAAGAGAGGACTCTGCTGAATAGAGGAAAGAAAGGGGTATTAGACTCCCACGTACACAAGCGTCATCGACTATTTACGTCACACAACAACGATGTCGCAACCGATATAGTGTAGAGGCAGTAGAGCAGATGAGATTCATTTTAAATTTCACACTTTACATAAAAAGAAGAAGAAGAAGAGCAAGAAGCAAAAAGGGGTTAGGGTGTGTGTGACTGTGAGCAAGGCAGAAAGATGACACTGCTTGCATATACAGTGTACATACATTACTCTTAAAGTTTACATTATTTCCAACATATCTACGTAGTATTTGAACCCTCCTTTTCTTCTTCCTCTCTCTTGCACCCTCTCCCGAGACTTCGTTTGTGGTACCCCCTACTCCCCTCCTTGGCTAATAGCACCACCACATACTACAGTCGTGAATTTCACATTTGATATCAGCATGGCCGATGAAACGTCTACACGTGGCGCAACAACAAAATCGATCAAAATTTTTAACAATATGTTGCAGATACAACATCGATAAGTCAAACAGCGGCACACATTTGAGGAATTTGGGGGAAGGGGATGTCCTCGACTCACTCGCGTCCTCTCTTACCCTGGCCAGTCGGCAATGCTGTTTCGTTTGTTTATTTTCTGTACAAGACGGCTTTACGCCAGATTATACACCTAATTACTTTTCATAAATAAATTTATATACACACTCATATCAAGCTGATCATATAATGTCATCGTAATAGGCAGCCACAGAATTGACATTATTATTATTGGCCCGAGAGGAGCCAAAGCGGAAGGCGGAATGAAAGCGGAGGAGGGTGAGACAAACAGAGGGAATATCAATGGAGTGTTTCTGCATCACGTCATTGATATTCATCGTCATTATCCTCATCTATTTGACAAAAATAAAAACACAATTGTGATATAGCAGTGATTATCAAAGGTGGGGGTGGAAAAGAGGTAAAAATGAGGGAGAGGGACAGAGAGAGAAAAGGGATTTATTTGGGTACATCCATTGAACAGTAACAATAGTACCGTAACTAGTCAATTTTTAGCTTTTTAATAATTAACTACAGTATTCTCATAATGGCATGTTATACTTTTAATTCTTTGTGATATTTCAAATATCAATTTATAACCCTTTCTCTCAGTCTCTCCCCTGCCCCCCCCTCTTTTTGGGGTATAATAAGGGCTCAATTTTCTCTTATAAATTGGGATTTAGTATTGTCGTTATTTCTAATTTAGTAGCTGAAAGTAAAATTAATTTAGCACGAATAACCTCTAATAATAAAGCACCATTTCGTAATAAGTTAGAAACGAATGTCATTCCCAGATGGGACATTTCTCTGCCTTATTTTTATACTCTTTCCCCTTAATATTTTTTATTGTGGTGGGTCTCATATATGCCATATTGTACCATCCAGATAGAGGGATACGAGCCCCAAGGCAATCGTATTTCCTCTCTAGAGTCCAGAGATTTTGGTTTTTATGATGTAACTTGCTTCCGTTTTTCCTATAACCAGTTGTTTTTCTTCCCCCCTCCATAATGTCCCATTTGGGAATTATTATCATTCCTAAATGCATCTCCTAAAGAAATGATCTACAATTATCTGGTTACCAACAAAACCTCTTTTCTCATATTCTGAAAATCACTCTCACAACCGTGTTGGGGTGTTTTTTTTTTTAATAAAAACCCTCCCTGTAGCTTGCCTGTCGATGACCTCCAACATTTGCCTCGGCTTATAATTACTGGTAGATCCCATTGAAAAAAAACACTTCCGGTCAGACACGTTAATGACTATTTTGGGAAAATACCGTCGTTGTATTTAACACCGAGTGTCCTGAATCATCAGGATAGTAGAGGGACAAACACCGTAACGCGGTGTCGTTCAAAGAAGAGAAAATCAATTTGGACCAGACTTGAACCTATGCTCTGGTGACAAGAAACGGTGTTCGGACAAAAATAGCCCGAGATGTCTTTGAAATGGACGCTAGCTGTGGTCGATAAAAGCAGGATCGGCGTGTTATTGCACTGTGGGTAAAGCAACTCCTAACCCTTTTCCCGCCTATGGCAGGGTCGGGTACCCATCTTGTCCTTCTGAATGGACACAATGGTGATCTATTGGACAGTGTTTTTCCGCAGCCGGCTGCCGACCTAAGCTGCAACCCCTACACTTATTTATCGTCGGTCTACTGATGGTTGGGGCACTCCACCGAGCTGTTACACCTGGAAATTTCTGTCTCATCTACCCGTTGCATAATAGAGGTGGTTCTTTGACGTGCAAAGGACATTCTGCACCATAGGGACTTCGGTGGCTCGAGGCCTCTTTCTCTCTCTCTCTTGCCAGGTAAAGAACCCTACCCACCTCGATCCGTTATCGAACCTAGAACCATTGACGCGTCACGCTACCCACTGCGCCACCGAGACGAAATGTTATTGCACTGTGGCCAATAGATGAATATTTAGAAACGAGAATGAATGTAGTCGAAATGGCTAAAGTGGGGCTTCCTGTACAGTTTTACAGCCTACGAATCGACATTCAGAAGATGTTCAGTCCAGTGTGGTCAGCAAGCAACAATTAACGACCATCAATTGAAGTAATCATCATCATTGGCTGCAGTGAAATTATCTTCGTTTGGACCTGTAAGTAAACGTACAAGTAGTGGACAGCAATCAAAGCAGCTATTGAAATGTGTAACGACCATAAAATGAACTTTAGGGAGGGTGGGACGAAAGTGGAAGAGGCCTGGAAGGAAGAACCGCAGCGGTGTTGGCAAGGACCTTATTCCCAGGATGGTGGTGTCAACAAAGCGATAAAAGCCCTATGGAGATGCCAACAATTATGTCCACCACCGCAGAGTTCAGACGGACGTGCTCAGACATGATATGCCACCAATCGATCTTTCAAACGGACATTCTTCTTTTGCACCAGGTAGACGGGGGAGGACAACAGCACCGTCATCCATCGATTTCCAACAATGACCGACTCTCCAACAACAAATCAATGACAATATGGCCAGCGGACAGGGACGAGGATACGAGGGTTGGTTGGCACAAGCCCTGCCATCTACGAAACGTTGGTCAACAAAGGTAAAGTCTGTCACGTGGACACAAGCGTTCGAGACCGACATATAGACAGACAGACAAATACACAAAGGCAGAAAATTGAAGCTGTTACAAGTGCAGCCTTGGGCCATGTCCAACAACAACTCTCAAAAGGGTGGTTGGTGTTGGTGGGCTTTCCTAAAAAAGTGAGATTTCCTTGAGTGGTTTTGGAAAGGCTCCTAAAATTGGGGTTAATACTCCAGAGGATATACCAATTCCCATCTCTCACATGTCATGTGATCGTATCACGCCATTTTGCGCAATTCAAATTTATCTTAAACTGCCAGAAAAAAAAGTATAATGGACACGTACGACGTAACCTATCACGGGAATTGATCCATCATCACCGTTTGCTCTCACCTTTTTCGACCGACAAAAATGGCAAGCTTGTTCTCAGTTATGGCACAGTGCATTCACGTGACTTATAAAGCGCCAACAGATGTTTTCAACGAGCCAAAGCTGTTATCAAGTGGGCATTGAACGTATCAAAAGACCAGCAATTGAAGAGAAATAATAAAAAAAATTTTTTTAAAGAAATGGTCCGATTTTTAATGACAATTTCTTAAAAATCAATCGGCGAAAGCAAAAAGAAAAATTCTGAGAGAACAACGCTCCCAACTATGAAGACTGTGTAATTTACTAGACCGTGGTGACTCAAAGACGGAATCTCTCTCGGGTCACAAACCATGAATAAATCAAGACTAGGATATCATATTAAAAGAAAACCAAATTACAGAAAATACCGAAAAACATCAATTACCATAGTTTGCTTCTTCCGATTTCTGCATTTATGTCTAGAATATTAATAAATCTACCAACTCACGTCGTCACCAGAAGAAGAGCATAACAAAGTAACAACAACCCCCCCCATCCCCTTTCCTTCCCATTCCAAGAAATTTAGCATTTATATTATTAAAAAAAATCAAGACTATCCCACATGCTAATCGCATATCTTATTATTCATCATAAAATAAACATGATTAGTAAGTAAAAACCAATGAGAAACATCAAAATTTTACTAGGTAACGTTTATCGGTATGTGAGCAATTTCCAGTCATCTCATTATATAATATTTTTTTCATAAGGGAGAGAGAGAGAGAGAAAGGGAGGGAGAGAGAGGGAGGAAGAGGGAGAGAGAGAGGAAGAGGGAGAGAGAGAGGAAGAGGGAGAGAGAGGGGAGAGAGAGGGAAGAGGGGGAGAGAGGGAGGGAGGGAGAGAAAGGGAGAGACAGACGGAGAGAGAGGGAGAGGGAGGGAGGGTGAGGGGAGAGAGAGGGGGGAGAGAGAGAGGGGAGGGAGAGAGATAGAGAGGGAGGGAGAGAGACAGAGATAGAGGGAGATAGAGGGAGGGAGGAGGGAGAGAGAGGGAGGGAAAAGGAGGGAGAGAGAGGGAGGGAAAAGGAGGGAGAGAGAGGGAGGGAAAAGGAGGGAGAGAGAGGAATGGGGAGAGGGGGAGGGAGAGAGAGGAATGGGGAGAGGGGGAGGGAGAGAGAGGGGGAGGGAGAGAGAGGGGGAGGGAGAGAGACAGAGACAGAGGGAGAGAGACGGAGGAAGAGAGAGGAAGGAAGAGGTAGGGAGGGAGAGGTAGGGAGAAGGCGGGAGAGAGAGAGAGATAGATGGAGAGAGGGAGGGAGAGAGAGGTAGAGAGGGAGGGAGTGGTAGAAGGAGGGAGAGAGATGGATGGAGAGAGATGGATGGAGAGAGAGAGAAGAGAGAGGGAGAGGAGAGCGCTGCTTATTACCATCATCCCAGAAGAGGCGAGTGGTGGCACAGCTACCTAAAACACACTTTTCTCACTTTTTTTAAAACAAAAAGCGTTTACCATCCAATTTTTGAGGAAATTGTACAGGGTAGTGGTTACGCCCGCTACGGATGACAGTGTTGGGAGGGAGGGCAGTGAGGAAGAGCCACGTCAATAGAATGCAAGCAGCCGAGATGCGAATGCTGCGGTACATGAGTGGTGTGTCGAGAGCTGATAAATTAAGGAATGAATATAATTAGAGACAGCCTTGGGTTTGGGGACATCGCCATGGTATGGACACGTAATTCGAAGACGGGAGGAGGAGGAGCTCGTTAAGTCCATTACAAGAACGCAGGTGATTGGAAGCAACTGGGGGGGAGACCAAAGCAGACGTGGGAGCCGGTTGTTCGTAAGGATAGGGTAGTGTGTGGAGTGGATGGTGGACCTGGCGGGAGTGGAGAGCTAGAACTCGCAGACCGTCCCCTGCCACAGGGAGGGATGACGGTCTGATGATTATTTCAATGCAATTCAATATTCAAATATGTAAAACCCAATTTCCCGTTTAATTAAGAGACCTTCCCTCTTAAGAAGCCACAAAATATCGGGTCCCTTGAAACAACTCTTATCCGGGGTTTACTCTATATGCAAAATGAGCCCTTCATCGTCAATATTACGTAAAACATAAAAACGACAACAACATGTATTTTTTTCTATCCCTACTACAAATATATACATAACAATAAAGTATTTTTAAAGCATACATTGTTAGAAATTGTTGGGAGAAGGGTGTCTGTGTGTGTGTTGGATAGACGATGAGGTGGAGATGGAGGCGGCGGAAGGGGGGAGAGAGAGACAAATAAATAACCCACATATTATTTAGAGAGAGAGAGAGAGAGAGAGAGAGGGGAGAGACTAAGTTGGGTTGCAGCTGGATGCTAAAGAAAGCAGGGAGTAGAAGAGTAAGGGGAAGAAGATGGAAGATGAAGAGGAGTAGGGAAAGGGGGTTAAAAATACAAAACATAACCTTAAAGGGAAAACCAATTAACTCTACGGATCTGTCTGCAGTTCACCTCATTTCCCTTTCCCCCGCCCCCCCTCCAGACCGACCCTAACAACTCTACTGCCATTCTCATTTTCTGTTGCTCCATCGTCGTCATATTTGCGTGGTGGCAGAAGAAGGAAAAAAGGAGAGAAGAGAGAGAGAGAGGAAAAAAGCATCCCACAATATGCACTATATACACGCCAGATAAATTGCTCTCAAATTTGTATACAAAATGCCTCTCATGAAAACATTCAAAAGGAGACGGTAGCAGATTATTCTAGAAAATATATTACTGTAGATAATAAAGATAACTTGTTTAACGTATAGCAGACAACTATGTTCATATGCCAAATATTCAACCAGAGATCTGAGGGCAACAGCAACAACAACAACAATAACAAAACTTTATTATTGCAGAAAAAACGACACAACTCTGCCGTGCCTTACTCTCATTATAAAATAAAGATTGACATCACATCTTTCTCTCTCACAAATCGGGGACAACAAACATCCCAACACATAATGACATGTTCAGCGCTAACAATTTGGCAACAACAGTGTGAAACACTCCTTTAATAGTCCGACAACAAATAGCAAAGGGAGTGGCTATCAAAAGGGGCAATTCCTAAATACTGTCGATAAGGATTTGGTTCGTTGATGTTTTACGGCCCTTCAAAAAACAAGGTCAATACCACCCCGTCCACTGCGTAGTTCTAATACAGAGACTGCACCGACACTACACTAATGCCACGATTTTTGGGTATTAGCGGTATGGAGCTTTTCCAAGCGGGCACCCACGTTAGTACTACCTGGGGTTGCGTTGCTTCACTTCACTGATCAGACGAGGTTTGTTTTTGTTTTGTTGGTGTTTAAGGTCCCGTCAACTACAAGGTCATTAGAGACCCGTCCACTGCATAGTTCTAATGCATACACTGCACAGACACTACACTAATGCGACGATTTTTGGGTATTAGCAGTACCCAGCTTTCCCGAGCGTCCACCCATGTCAGTACTAAATGGGCTTGCATTGCTTAACTTCAGTGATCAGACGAGGACTGGATAAGGAGGAGGAGGCATGAATAGGAGAGAAAAAAGCAGAATAACAACACCTAATCCCTCTGAATGGACACAAGGGTGATCTATTGAACAGTCTTTCCGCAGCCGGTTGCCGACCAAAGCTGCAACCCTTATTTATCATCGTCGGTCTACTGTTAGTTTGGGAATTTCACCGATCCCAGGGGGGCAACCTCCTATACCTGGACATTTCTGCCTCACCTACCCGTTGCATAGTAGACAGGGTTCCTTGACGTGCAAATGCCATCGTCGTACACCACACGAGACCACGGTTTTGCTTCTCATGTGAAGGATTCGATTGATTGATTTGTTGGTGTTTTAGGGCCCTTCAACTACAAAGGTCATTAAAGCCCCGTCTACTGTGCAGTTCTAATGCAGAGACTGCATCGACACTACACTAATGCGACGAGTTTTAGGGTATTAGCGGTACCCAGTTCTTCCAAGCCCCCACTCAGGTTAGTAGGCCTACTAGCTGGGATGGCGTTGCTTCACTTCAGTGATCAGACGAGGACTGGTGTGTCCAACACAATGCAGCCGCTCCCTCACGTGCCGGAAGGCACACTCGAGGATTCTCCTCCTATCTCTCTCTCGCCTGAAAAGAAGCCAACCCACTATGGAACCTAGAACCACTGATGCAGTTACCGAGCACGTAACCCACTGCGCCACCATCACGGGATAGGGAGGAAGGAGGGCAAAGTGGAAAGAGGAAAAAAAAGCAAGACGACTAACCAGAATATAGATCAAGGTGACTTTGTATAAATATTTGATGTAATGTAGTGTATAGCAAAGTCGATTACAAGCATAAAAATGGTAGCGTTGACAGACCTCCTCAAACAGCCCAACTTTCTGGGGTCAAATAAATTCAGCCCTACACTGTCCCCATTCAGCAATATCTCAATTGTAATTTCACAGGTAGTTTTGTACTTGAAAGGGAAAACTTGAAATTTAAATGAGGACTAAGCTGAAGGACTGCTGCAAGATCAAAGAAAAGCGCTCGACAAAGTCATCGCCGTTTTAGTAATCGAGAACAAGCAGAGGAGCAACTATTACCACTGAAATGGACCACTCCCCTAAAATTACTTTTAACAACTATTAATTCCAGCTCGTTTCTTCGACACGGAGACGGTAATAATAGGAACAGTACTCTGACGTTCAGGTTATAAAATGGTCAAGTCGAAATAAAGCTAACAGTTTGGAGGACTCAGCAAAAACTACGATGTCGTCGTCTCACAAAAGTAAATTATAATTTTCGAGGTGCACAAAGAAGAAGATGATAAGAAAAGAGGAGGAGATAAATTACGGGATCACTTCAACAACATCTTTGCTAAACAACAATTGAAAATCCTAAACTACTATTATTAGAACTAAGAAACATCACAGCACTACAGAATACTCCAGCAGACACAGAGACAGTGGCGTCCCTATTGGGGTGCGGGCCGCACCGGGTGACACCACTCGCACCATGGCAAATGGGGTGACACCAAAGCAGAAAAAGCGGCTTTCTCCGGGAGAGGGGGAGACACCATGGCGTCACTTCACCGGGTGACGCCAACCCTAGCGACGCCACTGCACAGAGAGCAGGGCCGTCATTCCTTTCAATCCAAACAAAACCACCTCCTCAAAAAAGGATTTTACGAATAGGATGAATTCCATTGATTGATATATGTTGGTGCTTTAGGGTCCTTCAACTACAATGTAGAATCTGCACAGAAACTACGCTGTTGCGAAGTAGGCCCTACCCAGTTTTCCCAAGCCGCCACCCATGTTAATACTGACAGGGGTTGCGTTATTTAACTTAAGTGATCAGACGAAAACTGGCGAGTCCAGCGCAATACAGCCGCTCCCGCGAAAACGATGAAGACACCCAGCATCGAAATTCAGCAAAACTGCGGAAAGGGCATAAGGAGAGGAAATCGTTTGAACCTCAGGGCAATGACAAAGCCTGGGGTACAAGGGTACTAAATCAGGCTCACACAGTACATACTCATTGCCATGCCATAGATAGCCAAGGAGTCCTGCCACAGGCTGGAGCGGCTGTATTGCGTTGGACACTCCAGTTCTCGTCTGATCCCTCAAGTAACGCAATCCCCAGGTAGTGTTGGCATGGGTGACCGCATGGGAACACTGGGTATAGCTAATAGCCAAAAAAATCGTCGTAACAGCGTATTGTCTGTGCGAACTCTGCATTAGAACTACACAGTGGACGGGGCTCTAATGATCACTGAAATAGAAGGGCCCTAAAACACAAACAAACAAAGCCACAGGCTGGATAACGGTACAACCACCACTATGACTTAGTAAAAACAGAAAATCAACCAACGAATATTATTTACATTTGCAATTGAATAACATCTTGAAGTCATTCTCTCGATATTGTATCATCAGCACTACTGCTACCACGGCCTCCTTTCTGTCAAATACATACAGTAGGTGAAAAGGACAAGGAGGGGAACAAGGAAGGGGAACAAGGAGGGGAACAACAACAACAACAACTGACGAAAAGTAAACAAAACTCAAATTTCACAAAATGATTAACAGGCCAAGGTCGGTACAGTGTTCAACATACAAACCTTAGCATGCCATCAAAAGACAGACAGAGAGAGGCATTTTTTTCACGCCATTGAAAATTGTGGCTGCCCCTCAAAATATGAAAAATGGTAATACATATTTCGACTTTAATATATATAAAAAATACCTCTTTTTATATGGGTGACTACAAATTGCATATTGCGTGAAATCCAAATGCCAACCAACAATAACGAGGGTGGAGGACAGCAGTGTAGACGCACAAGATGAAAAAAAACACACACACAGAAAGGAGGACGGAACATCATCATCACCATCGTCATCATTCTGGCAGATGGATGACGACCGAAATTAAGGAAGAGGAAAATGATATGGTGTGTATGTGCATGTGTCTCTATATTTCTCACTCTGTGGAGCGAGCCTTTTCGCACGCAACCACAGTCATAAACACGTAAAATACATAAAAAAAAATAGTGGTCACTCGATAAAAAACTCTATTAAGCGGATGGCACATATTTTTTCCCCACATTCGATTACTTTACAAGGCATAAAAACCTTATACAGTATTTTGCACCAGTCAAACCTGGCTCCAAGTTAGTCAAGAGAGATTCCAGAGCAGTTGTATGCAGTCCAAGCAACCCCTAAACCTTTCACCACTTATGGCAGGGTCGGGTACCCATCTTGACCCTCTGAATGGGCACAAGGGTGATCTATTGCACGGTACTTTTCCGCAACCGGCTGCCGATCAAAACTGAAACCCCTACGCTTATTTATCGTTGGCCTACTGTTCGTTGGGGCCCTCCACCGAGAGCGCCTACACCTGGAAATTTTGCCCCTTGCTAATTTAGTGAGTAATCAGTCTGGTACATTTCCTTTCACTGGTAGCGGGCAAAGCTCTCTCGCCTGGAATTTTGCCGATTGACACGTGCTCATCATGTGGCCTACATCTGTGGCGCAGAGGTCGCCTACGCTGGTTTCAGGATCGAGGTAGTAGGTTGGCTTCTTTCGGGTGAGATAGACGCCCCGAATGAACCTTTCGTCAGATGGGAAGTAAAGCCTGGCCCCGTGTCACTTGCACGTGAAAGAACCCTCTGTGCTATGCACCGAGTCTATTGTTCGTTGGAGCACTCCACCGACGGCAGGAGGGCGAGCTAAATACATCTGGCAGAAGGATAATGAAAAATCTCAACAAATGTGGCAGGCTGTCATTAGGAGGAAAACAGCCAAGGAGTCCTGCCACAGGCTGACACGGCTATATTGCGTAACACCTCAACAACTGAATTTTTGACGTTTAACCACGTTCACCTGGTCATTTTTAAATTAAGAGGCACGAAAGGAGAGGGCTGTATTGTGTTGGACACACCAGTTCTCGTCCGATCACTCAAATTGAGCAACGCAACTCCAGATAATAGTAACATGGGTAGCTGCTTGGGAAAACTAGGTAGTGCTAGTGCCCAAAAGTCGTCGCATCAGCGTAGTGTCTGTGCAGTCTCTGCATTAGAACTACGTAGCGGACGTGGTTCTAATGACCTTTGGAGTTGAAGGGCCCTAAAACTAGAACAAACAACAACAACAACTGAGAGATCAAAACGATATTCAGAGGCGCCTCGTCGATTTTTGAAAGTCGAGGAGGCGCCTTGTCCACAATTAAAAGAGCAAAACATTTCTATGTACAAGAGGATTGCCAAGGACTTCCGTATTTGGCACATGGCCTGACAGAAACAAAATTCTCCCCGTTAATCTGTTACTTGAACTTGATGAAAGGGTTTAAAATGCTGCCTTAAAATAGCTCATGGCAAACAGAAGCAGAAGCATAATCTCAAAACTGCTGCAGTTTACAGCCTTGGGGGTAATGCAACCCTGTTTGCATAAGAACATCGACCGAAGATGGACTTTTAAAAATCTGCTGAGTCGTAAAACAAGTTTTTGTTACAAATTTTCTTCATGTTTGTGGTGACTTCATTATCTTGTCAGTGATATGCAAAATACCGTTTGGCAGTCATTTATAGGCTACAAAAGTCGACCATTCCTGAATTCATTCACATCATGACGACAAGAAAGCAACACAAAAAAAAAGTTGTGGTTGTAATGGGAGAATACCCGAGTGGGGCAGCCCGTGCCAGGAGAGGAGAGGCGAGCGGCTGTATTGCGTTGGTCACAACAGTACCCGGGGGGGGGGGCATCGCGGGAAAATCAGTTTCTTTCCTTGGTTCGTTGGTGTTTCAGAGCCCTTCAACTACAAGGTCATTACAGCCCCATCCACTGCCAAGTTCTAATGCAGAGTCTGCACAGACACTACACTAATGCTACGATTTTTGGGTATTAGCGGTACCCAGTTTTGCCAAGGAGCCACCTATGTCAGTACTAGCTGGGGTTGCGTTGCTTAACTTCAGTGATCAGACTAGAGCTTTTGTGTCCGACGCAATAAGTCACTCCCTTTGAAAAAAATGGGGGAGAGTAGATTGAGGTGGTATGGACACGTAATGAGAAGACGGAAGGAAGAGTTCGTTAGGTCCTTTTCAGGAATGCAGGTGGTTGGAAGCACCTGGGCAGGAGGAGACCAACGCAGACGTAGGAGCAGGTTGTCCGTAAGGATATGGTAGTGTGTGGGGTGGACGAGGATCTTGTGGGAGACAGGCGGGAGTGGAATGCTAGAACCCGAAGATCCGACCCAGTCATCATCATGATGATGGCACCAGTACTCGTCTGATTACCCAGGTTTGGGAACGGAACCTCAGCTAGTACTAGCATGGGTGACCGCTTGGGAAAACTGGGTAGCGCTAGTATCTAAAAATCGTTGCAATACTGTAGTGCTTGTGCAGTTTCTGCATCAGAACTACCCAGTGGACGGGGCTCTAATGATCTTGTAGTTGAAGGGCCTTAAAACATCAGGAAAACAAAAGAAGAGGAGAAGAGGGGTCGGGGAAGTTACTGTGTACAGCAACACAGTAGAGTTACAAGCGGAAACCATCAAATGTCATCATCATCATATTTTCTCATAAATTATTGTTGTCCTTTCCCGGATCTTCCAAGTAGTCCTAGTTGACAAAAAATACCATCTTGGAGGCACACAAGCCTAGTTGCACATCAATACTGAAATGCCAACTAAAAATTTTTATCAAAATCCAACACCACGATATCGACATATAATATTACTAAAGCAATACGAGAACCAATTATAAAAGCAGTGTTTGTTAAAGTTACCCCTACAGAGGATCGAATTTCTGAATTGTTATTACAACTTCCGTAGCCGAAATTTGTGAGGAAAATACCAAGGAAAACGAAGAAGAAAACTTAAGATGGATGCAAGTAGACGACATTGAGGAAAATGAAGGCAATACAAGGAGGGAGGGCAAGAGGAGGAAGAGGGAGAGGGAAAGGGGAGAGTGAGAGAGAGAGAGAGAGAGCTGAAAACAGGCAAGGACATCAACAATGAAGATGCTACACAAACGGTCGAAATGCACTTAACTGGAACCCAACACACGTTTTATTGGACAGCCGAAAGTAACCTGACCCCTTTCGCTTCTCCTAGGAGAAGAAATTGACTGCAATTTTTTATATACATACATGGATGGCGACGCACTCCTACCGTGCATACCTCATGGTATGTGCGCATGAGCACTCACACTCAACTTTAATCAGGTTGCACCCAACAACAGACTGAAGGTTGCACCAATGTCGCTCCAAATGTGGAGTTGCTTGCCAACATACGGGACCCCCAAAAATAAAAATTGCCAAACACTAAAACCGGAGAGGAAGAGCACAACTCACATTTTATAACACACAACAACAACAACGACGACGACGACATCATAAAAAAGAAAGATACACAACAAAACCAAGAAAAGCAGTTTGGTGCACATAGATACCTCGTGCAACGTGAGATATTTCACATTCCATTTCAAATCTCCACCAAAGAGACCCAACTTCACTTTCAAGACAATGTGAATACGAGGACGAAGAAGAAAAAGACGAGACCCTTGACTGCTAGGTAACATTGTCAACAAAGAAAATTATTTTTGGAAAAAAAGCATATCTAAAATTTTCTTCTTATTTGTCCTCAAGGGTTGCGGATCATGTTTCATGCAGCAAAGTTCATAATCATCACTCTTTTACAACAGCAACACCACCAAGAGTGCAGCCATGTGACAATTATTACATTATCAATTAACAAAAAATTACATTATTTAAATATTACTAGATTCATTAAGAAGGATTATTTTAAAAATAAATTAAATCTCTATCTAATTAGGAACTTCTTCCAATTAATTATAGGGAAGAAACATATTAACGATCTCAAAGTAAAGGTTGGCTGAGTGCACTTTGTAAGACGC
Organism: Trigoniulus corallinus; assembly: GCA_013389805.1. Lineage (NCBI taxonomy): Eukaryota > Metazoa > Arthropoda > Diplopoda > Spirobolida > Trigoniulidae > Trigoniulus > Trigoniulus corallinus. The sequence goes on from JAAFCE010006668.1 coordinate 16,916,950, forward strand.
TGGAAAAATTCTGAATAGTGTCACAGATTTGAATGACCGACCCTCACTCCGCCTGGGCCTGGAGAGAGACAGAGGGAGAGAAAGAAGAGACAGAGGGGGAGAGAGGAGAGACAGAGGGGGAGAGAGGCAAGAGGATAGAGCGGGAAGGGAGGAGAGAAGAGAGAGAGAGAGAGAGGAAAGAAAAGAGGGAAGAGAAGCAAGAAAAGAGGAGAGAAAAGATGGGAGAAAGAGACAAGAGAAGAAAGACAGCGGGGAGAAGAGAAAGAAGAGAGCGGAAAGAAAGGAGAGAGAGAGAGAGAAATGGAGAGCGGTTAGGGAGGAGAGAGAGAAATGAGGGGAAAGAGACGTGAGAAGAAAGAGAGGAGAGAAAGAGGAACAGGCAAAACAACATGAGAGAAAAAAGGATCCAGTACTGCCTCACCAATGTTTTGATACAAGTGTGAGAAGGAAGATCAAGGGAGTGGGGGCCAAACCAAACGTCTTCCCAACGGAGTCACTTGAACATAAGTAACGGTAGCGGCGAATTGCGTTGGACACACCAGTTCTCGTCTGATCACTGAAGTTAAGCAACACAACCCCAGCTAGAACTAACATGAGTGGCCGCTTGGTGGAAAACTGGGTACTGCTAATACCCAAAAATCGTCGCATTAGTGTAGTGTCTGCGCAGTCTCTGCATAATAACTATGCTGTGCACGGGGCTTTAATGACCTTGTAGTTGAAGGGCCCTAAAACACCAACAAACAAACAACATAAGTAACATCTCAAGTAGGCCGCATTAACATCCAACGGACCGGACCATATCAGACCTAAAAGAACCCCATGAAATAATACGTCATTTTTACACATCCAGTTCCAAAAGCCGTTTATATAAGCATGTTTTAGTGTGAGCATCTGAGAACGGACGCCATAAACAGACCTAGCGGTCAGTTTGCCCACCAAGGAGTTAGACAAACCTTCTTCATCGACAACCACAGTACGTCAGAAAGCAGAGACACCAAATGCTGACAAGTGGATCCAAGCACACCATGTTAACTTAAAAACACATAACATGGTATCAGCAATTAGATATTGCACCCAATTTCAAGCAAATTACAACAAACATAAAAAGATTACAAAACGCATGCGATCAAAATGTCGAATTTCATTTAGTTAATTACAGTTATTTAAAGTCGGATCTTTCTGTTCCGAGGGCCATAATCTTCAAAAAAGCACCTTCATCCTGAAATTTCTGCATTATACTGAGTTGCTGGAGCTGCATCATGGTGCACCCGTCCAGCCCCCTCACGTTTAATTAAAACTAGAGTAATTAATTTAATTTTTCGTTATACATCTAAGGATTCTTCATCCCACTTCTCCTTAGAAACACCATCTTAGAAAATGCCAACGATTTACATAAAAATATAATCAACATACAAAAAAAAGGGGGGCCTCAAGCAGAAATATGAGACATTTATCTCGTATCTAATACAAACCTCTCAAATTCAGCTATTTTTAATGAGTCAAAAAGAAAAAAAGGACACATTTTTTAACAAGATTTCCAATCAGGTATAAATACTCTCATCACACCCCTCAAAAATCATATCCACATCTAGGGATGAATTGATTTCGGTATCCTCTTCTCCAGCCTCCACACCCTTTCATTTCGTTGGACACGCCTGTTCTCGTCTGATCATTGAAGTTAAGCAACGCAACCCCAGTTAGTACTGACATGGGTGGCTGCCTGGGAAAACTGGGTACCGCTAGTATCCAAAAAATCGTCGCATTAGTGTAGTGTCTGTGCAGTCCCGGCATCCGAACTACACAGTGGACGGGGCCTCTAATGACCTTGTAGTTGAAGAGCCCTAAAACAACAACAACAACCATCATACCCTTATCCCGCCTACGACACGGTCGGGTCGGCGGGTTCTAGTCCTCCACTCACGTCTATCTCCCACCACGTTCACGTCCACCCACACACTACCATATCCTTGCGGACAACCTGCTCCCACGTCTGCTTCGGTCTCCCCCTTCCTCGGGTGCTTCCAACCTAACGAGCTCCTCCTCCCCTCTTCTCATTACGTGTCCATACCACCTCAACCTACTCTCCATCATCTTTTCGGCGATGTCCACCACCCCAGACTACCTCTAATGTACTCATCCCTAATTCTATCACCTCTCGACACCCTACTCATGTACCTCAGTATTCGCAACTCGGCTACTTGCATTCTCTCTTCCTAATAGCCCAATACTCTGATTCATATAGCATAGCGGGTCCAACCACTGCCCTGATAAAAACTCCCGTTTAACTCGATTGGGACCCTCCAATCACACAGGACTCCGCTTGCTTGTTTCCACTTCAAGCACCCCCCCACTGATTCTATGGGTCACATCGGGGTGTATCTCTACATTTTTTTGGAATGTTGATCCAAAGTACGGCGTAGTGGGTAGCGTGCTCGGTAACTGCGTCAGTGGTTCTAGGTTCGATACCAGACCGATGGTGCGTTGGGGGTTTTTCGTTCGAGAAAGAGAGAGATATGTCCCGAGTGTGCCTTCCTTCGGATGAGAAATAAAACCGAGGCCCCGTGTGGTAGACGATGGCACTTTCACGTCAAAGAACCCTCTCTACTATGCAACAGGTACACGAGGCTAAATTCCCAGGTGTAGAAGCTCTCGGTGAAATTCCCCCCATAACGAACATGAAACCGACGATGAATACGTATAGGGGTTGCAGAAATGCACTGTGCAATATATCACCCTTCCCTCCATTCAGAAGAACAGCATTGGGTACCCGACCCTGCCCGTTCTTGCCTTTCCTATCCGGTCCTACCTCTTCTTTCAACCAAACAACTGTCGTCGTAGTAGTAGTAGTTTGTGCCTGTCACCCTCTCCGTCTTTCTCTCTCAAAATTCCGACAATCCTAGAGCTCTTCTCAACGATTCAGTTTCCGTATGCTATTTACTTTCTACGTCAGCGGAAGCAGCAGGAGGAAGAGGAGAGGTTTTGTGTCTATTTGAACAACGGATAGAGAGATTTTACAAGACAGTTTTATGTCAAAATGTCGCCTACTACTCACCAATTCAATAAATTTTTATTTGCCAAAGCCTCCTTTTACGAATAGCATCATTTAACCAAAGACTCGCACACAAGCCCCTTCACTTAACCGTCTGTATCTATCTATCAGTTGAAAAGATGACAGACACCATCAAAACCAATTCCCTCTCTTCTTCTTCTTCTGCTTCTCCATTCGTCGTCTTGCTCCCCTAACCCCTTCGCACAACTCCTTCTCCGCCTTCAACATTCTCTCTCTCTGTTGGCCGCTTCTGCACTCTGACAACGGCATCCTATACATGTTTATTGCATACATACTGTTTGCTGACCATTTCCACAACATCCACAAAGGTCACTGTTACTATTGCCTAATCCATATATGATGTATAAGCGTTATCAAATCCTATTTTCGAGAGACGCGCTTCACAACGAAACATGACCTCAACAGGTCAAACTCTGAATGACAACACCATTTTCACTATCACATATATTAACCGAACATGGCACTAGTGACCATAACTGAAATAGAAACAAAGACAGGAGAGGAGGAAGGAGAGAGCGAGAGAGATGGAGAAAAGTGACCAAGCTACAAATCTATATTTTCTGCACAGCCTTATCTCTGCAGGTAGTTACAGTGAGATGTTCACCAATACAGCTGACATCTTTTTATACACGTCTATGTATCTACATTTGCAGGAGGAGCGACCGGACTTCGGACACACCAGTTCTGCTCACTCTGATCACTCAAGTTAAACAACGCAACCCCAGCTAGTACAAAAATGGGTGGCCGCTTGAGAAAAATGGCTACTACTAATACCCAATAATCGTCACATTAGTGTAGTGTCGGTGCGGTCTCTGCACTAGAACTACACAATGGACGGGGCTCTACTGACCTTGTAGATGACGGGCCCTAAAACACCAACAGCATTATCTCTGTAGTAGTTACAGTGAGATCCTCACCAAGGACTGTGCAACTGACATCTTTTTCTACACGTGTATGCTACTGTATGGACGGGGACGGGGTCTATGCAGAGGACAGGGCTCTAATGGCCTTGTAGTTGAAGGGCCCTAAAACACCAACGAAACAAACAAAAAATGCATTTGTAGAAAACAGAAAACAAATGATGCTTCTTCCGTTTATGTACTGCTGCTGCTGCAACAACAACAACGTCAACTTCTACCATCAAAAGCATGTGAAATTAAAGACATTGAGTGCTAAACTATATGTCATTTAATACACGCTGCGTTAATTAATGCTTGTGGGATAAAGTGATTAGACATAATTTGGCTAGAAACGCTCAAATAATGGATAAAGATGAAGCGTAAAATGGTTACAGAGAGGGAAAGGGGTAATACTGTTGCGACTATAAGACACATACAGAGAGAGACACATACAATAATGGCGATAATTTTCTGCTAATGAGGTTCACGACTTGCCTGTCAACTGCATGTACCACCTAAGAGGTCTGTGCTCTCTCTCTCTCTCTCTTCCTTGCCCATGTAGTGTGTGTGGTTACACTCTTATACCTCACCTTCATCCAATTTCATCCTTAGACCCGTTAATCTTCGAGGGAAGTGTGTGCCTGTTTGTGTATTAGTAACCCCCCTTCTCTCTCTTGCTGGGTCTTATGTATCCAATTGAATATTTCACTGAGACGTAAATGGCTGCTACATAAATACATGTGCATAAAAGTAAACAGCCACTCGACTGTGTGTGTGTGTTTACAATTTTAAAGTAAAAGTAAGAAAAGAGGGCGAAGACGAAGAAAGAAAGAGAGATATATTACATGCGCCTACAAAAGATACACGTACAACTTAGTTCTTCTCTGACATCCAATCTCCATAATCCATGCGCCGTCGAGATAGTTATTGCCATGTATGTCGTATAACTGCCACTTCCTATCATCTGGATTTCCGATGCTTCTTGATCAAACCCACTCACTACAAGGCTAAACACGAATCACAATTGGTTGCTAGGTTGATTTTCTGCCGCATATACTACTACTACTCCTTATTCCATGTCACCTTCATCGTAGCTCTCATCTAACATACACCTTTAAAAATAGCTTCAAAATCCCATTATACAATCACATCCCTAGCTAAACGCCCCAACATCCACTACACCATCGCAAGTCCAGCCCAGTCACCTCCTCTCACGAAATAAATGCACTACACATACCTGTATCTTCCGTAGCGATCATCTTTAACCCTATACCTTCCTTTTATCATGAGATAACTTTTCATTTTTTTCACAATTATATGCACCTTGCCACTGATTAAAAATCGAAATTCCACATTCCATCCGCCATTACGAGAAAGAACAGCTCGAGAATTTTCGAAGCCTACGTCAGCACATTCCATAAACAAAATGGCAGCCGTCAACATTCTAGCGTCACATTATTATTCTATTCCTTATAGCAGACTTACCCACAATGGATGCGCGCTCATAGCTAGTATGGAGCCACCTATCAGTTTCTTGGTTTCGTTGCTGCTTTAGGGTCCTTCAACTACAATGGTCATTAGAGCCCAGTCCACTGCCTAGTTCTAAAGCAGAGACTGCACAGACACTACGCTAATGCGACGATATTTGGGGCATTAGCAGTACCCAGTGTTCTCAGGCGGTCACCCATGCAACTACTATCTGGGATCGCGTTGCTTCACTTGAGTGATCAAACGAGGACTGGTGTGTCCAATTCAGTACAGCTGCGCGTCTCAGGTTTCCCATTCCGGATAGAAGGTGCAATTTGGGTTTCTTGCCTTCTCGCCCAGTAAAGTACCGATCTGTATCGGCCACAAATGATCTTGACAATATAGACGTGATGTATGTTAGCCATCATCATCATCATCTCACCCTTATCTCGGGAGTGGCGAATTGCGTTGGACACACCAGTTCTCGTCTTATTACTGAAGTTAAGCAACGCAAGCCCAGCTAGTACTGACATGGGTGGTCGCTCGGGAAACCTGGGTACTACTAATACGCAATAATCGTCGCATTAGTGTAGTGTCTGTGTAGTCTATGCATTAGAACTATGCAGTGGACGGGTCTCTAATGACCTTGTAGTTGACGGGACCTTAAACACCAACAAACAAACAAACCCTTATCTCGCCTGGGGCAGAGTTGGGCCTAATCCTCCAGGCTGAACTTGAGTGATCAGACATATGTTGCATACTCAAATTTGAAGCACACGCGCTTAACGTCAAAAAAAGATTTACAGATAACAAAACCGGTCGGTCAGTTGCTTTATTATATTTCTGCTGGCTAAGGTTCATATCTTACCTCTTTCACTGAAAGATTCCACAACGTCTTACACAGTATAGCCACAAACACACATGCAGTTCTGCAACAGTCTGATAACTACGTGTACTCCTGAGGGTGCATCTCAAGTTGAAAAAAAAACTTTCAAAAGACAACATTTTCCTCATAATACACTAAACCATGCTATTATAAGCAACTGATCTGTAATGGAAACCAATGCTAAAGGGACAAGGAGGAGAAAAGAAAATAAAAAACGTAGGGAAACTTCTTTAGTCTCATTTTTATTCTTAGTCTATTTTTTTTCTTTCTTCTATCGTCAACATCTTCAATTTCACATTTCGACAATTCTTCCACGACATGAATTATGCCTCGAATTACACAGCTATTTATTTTCATGCCTGTACTACACAGTTATAACCAAGAGCACAACTCACGGGGACTGTCAACAAACTATTTCAACCTTTTATCATGAGCATTTTGTATAACTCACTCTCTTCACAGTCGAAGTCAGTCCCTCAAGAACTCACATAACCTTTTATTCCACTTGAAAAAAGTCTTTAGAGAGGGAGAGACAGAAGAGAGAAAGACAGGGCGAGAGAGAAGCAAGGGGAAAGAGAGAGACAGGGGGCGAGAGAGAGAGACAGACGGGCGAGAGAGTCAGAGGGGCAAGAGACGGCGGGGCGAGAGAGAGACAGAGGGGGCGTTAGAGAGACAGGGGAGAGAGACAGAGAGGCATAGGGTGAGAGAGGGAGACAGATGAGGAAAATGTCTTTAGAGAGACAGAGGGAAATTATTATAGTCATTCAACATCAACAGTAAAGACGTCGACACCGACAAGGATAGAGTTGCAATGGTCCGTTGTCATCTCGTCGTACAAATATGCAAAATTAAAACTGTTTCACGTTGCATAGCTCAAGCAACTATTTTAATCCAATCTTCTAACCGAAAGGAATGCGTAACAACGACTCAACTGCAAAAAAAGATAAGAAAAACGAGACAGAGAATAAAAAGAAGTAGGAGGAGGAAGAGTTGACGACAATGATGAACATGATGAAGAACCACCACAGAAAAGAGAGCAACTTAATGGACGTCAAGTTAACGTTGGACTCCAGAACAATGAACTATCAAGTGAGACACAATTGTTGTTGATTATCTACGTTTTGCACCCCGCTGATGACGTACACTGCAAAAATCTCAACACTGCCGACACAATTAGTAAACTAAAATGCAAAATCTCCAAATCGTACAATGAAATTCCGGTTGCCATCTTTGCAGCATCTCTTCACTTTCTTCCTTCCTCTCTCTCTCTCTCTCTCTAATAAGAAAATAAAAAGTAGGTTGCAAGAAGAAGAAAGAAAAGAAACAGGATAAGAAACAAAGTAGGAAGTTCATTGTAAACCTATAAAACGGAGACAAGATTAAAGCCTGAATTTTATGCGTTTAATATTGGCAGAGTTGCGTTTCTGATAAGATCACATAAACAACGACTACCAATGTCGCAGAAGAAGGAGAACACTGACCTCAACCAGGTTAGAACCTAACACATCCACAAGCTAATATGAACGTGTTTATTCTGCACATGTCTAGTTCAATAAATTCTTGGACAGAGGGGGAGAAAGAAAAGACAGCAGTCAACCCTAGCCTCACTTTCTTCAAAACTATCAACAATTTCTTCGCATAAAATACAACAAGGGGGGAAAAAAGAGAAATAAATAGCTACCATACTTTTCCGCGAGAGAGTGAGAAACATTTTCAAAATTTGTGTCATCTCAGTATTGTCATACTGCTGTTGCTGGGCTAAAAAAAACCGAGGGCAGAAGAAGAAGTCAGCTACTCCACCTCCTTTTTTCATTTCTTGAAACCATACAGAGACAAGAAAATGGGAGAGGAAGGACAGGGGGCCATACTAAAATAGCATCGTTTATCAATAACTCAACCCATACTTTTTTGCGTCTGTATGTGTGTGAAAAACCGACAAAATATAATATTGGATTGGTAACGGGTGAAGTATAAGAAGTAGAGAAAAATGAAATAGACAGGAAAGGAAGGGACGGGGGACTAAAAAGATAGTGCAGAAATTGCAAAAAATATTGTCGCCCTTCTTCCTCTAACCTGTCTGGCAGTCAGCCTGTCCTGCACTCCATTCAACCCTCTTTCTCCTCCTTTTTCTCTCTCAATTTTTTTTTACCTCTACCTATCAACAACAATTTGAACAACGAGGCAACAACTAAATTGCTGAACGTTGCTTCTCCTGCTACACATACATCATATTGTATGTATTTATCCGTGATCAGCAAAATAAATATAATCTCTCCTTCGATTGAAGAGAAGATGGACCAAGTGCCAACGATTGTCCAAATTAGATTTTTTTTTTAACTTACAAAATGAGAGTGCAAAGTATGAGTGGGAGAGAAAGAGTGAGAAAGAGCGAGCAAGTGAGAGAGTGTGAGTGTGAACGAGAGAGACTAAAGGCAGATGCTGCAAGTAGATGCACTTTACAAAAAAGAAACAGGAATGTCAAGAGACGCCGTGCCCTGAATCATGCAACGTATTTAACTATCAATTTTTTTTAAATGAAACACCATGAAAACTAGTCTTTTTTTTAAACACACACTCCACACAAATAGTCGATATAAATATAATAAATTCCTTGCATTATTAAAACGATGTAGTTTTCATTTTACCTCCCATTCAGTCTTTCAGCACAAGCGGCTATAAAACCCTTTATGCCCATTTCTCTCTTCCTCACCCTCTCTTTCTCTACTCCCTGCTATTGCACATTTTCAAGGCAATTCCAAAAATATTACCTAGTAACTATACCGACAAGGAACACTTAACAACTCTAACCACTCCTCCAGCTCGTTATTTTTTTATTATCCTCCGTATTTTAAAAATGCAGACCGTCCCAAACACAAGCCGTAATGAGCAATGAACCATAAACTAGTGGTTATAAAACAATCTTCTGACTCTGTCAGCGACAGCGACTGTCTCCAAGGCGCCAGTTATTCAGTGTCTCCTACGAAGAAGACAGACTGCTACAGGTATACCCTCCTGCGCGACACGCAACCCATGGGTTACAGCTTTGCAACACTGGGCACTGCTAATGCCCAAATCGTCCTAATGTCTGTGCAGACTGCATTAGAACTACGCAGTGAACGAGGCTCTAATGACCATTGTGCGGCCGAGTTGCGTTGGACACACCAGTTCTCGTGAGATCACTGACGTTAAGCGACGCAAACCCACGTTAGTACCAACACAGATGATTGGTAGTGAACGTTGGGTGCTGCAAATTTCCCCTCTTCTACATCCTCTTCACCCGCTAGCAGCCTCCTAAGAGTTCGGCCTGTTATGGCTGCTTGGCTTACTCCTCAACCCCTTAGCGTAACCCAGTTGAAAGGCATTAAAACACCAAGAAATCAATCAATTCTACGAGACACCCCAAGGTCGAACTAAATCATTTTAATGTTGCGGACAGACTAGTAGAAGGCACCCCTAAGCAGTTTTATATTTGAATATTTTGTTTAAACACCTTTTGTTTACCTTAATCAGCTGACGCCTTAAAATCGACTGAACTGTGTAAGGAGCCCTACACAGACATTCTTGACGCCAAAGTCACTGACTGCTTCCCAGACACAATAAAATTATGGTTTAGTGTAACATATGTGACGCCATCCTGGGAAGGAAGCATCACGCACAGCAAAAAAAAAAAAAAAATCGCCACCATTTATAAATGTGATAAGAAATTACAAGGTGGTCAGCTCATTATGGTTGAAATGGAAGTGGGAGTGGATGATGCAGTCCATTACATAACTGACCACAGAAAACAGGAGATGCACAGGCAATCCCGCCTGCACAACGTCATCTCTGACGTCCTACTCATTCAGCTGTCTTAAAAACTACAATGATTGATTACTGTAGGAAAAATAATCTCCCAGTAATTTATACTCCGTACGTCAAGCCAGAAATGTTCATGACACGAACAAGTCGAGACCTTACACATTTCTTCTTCTTTTCATTTAAAGATGCCGAGAAACTTAACCTAAGAATATTGAGGTCTAACAACCTACTGCTACTAACAGGATGAGGAAGAGGAGAGGAGAAACAATTGACAGGCAATCTCTCTGAATCGCTGCGACATTTGTTACAAGAGTTGTTTCAAAGTAAAGGCACACTATGAGTAGGAAAGGGTTCGATCCTGGAATATGCCTGTATTTCTATTTTGGCACCCGTGTCGCAATCACTTCCTTTCTACTAAGAAAGCAAAGATTGAGTGAAACTCCCACGAGTATACGATCACAGATGCACCACTTCAACTGTAGTGACAGGGCGACATTAAATAAACAAGCGGATTTCTATCGTAACTCAATCCCCCTAAAACGTGGTGCTTTCTGATGCCACATACATTGCTGGGATCCCAGATTGAATCACTAACGTAGCCCCTCCTCTCCTACAATTACAGTTCAAATACCTCTCTACCCCATCATCTATTCACGACTCTATCAAAAAAGCAACTCCTAATCCTTTTCCCGCCTATGGCTGGGTCGGGTACCCATCTTGTCCCTCTAAATGGACACACGGGGGGATATATTGGACAGTGTTTTTCCGCAACCGGCTTGTCGACCAAACCTGCAACCCCTATGCTTATTAATCGTCGGTCTACTTGTTCGTTGGGGCACTCCACCGAACTCCTCCAACTGGAAGTTGGACGCGGGACCTTGGTATCATTTCTCATCCGAAGGAACGTGCACTCGGGGCCTCTCTCTCTAGCCCAAAAAAGGCCATTCTATCTCGGCCCAGTATCGAACCTAGAATCACTGATGCAGTTACCGAGCACCCTACCCGCTGCGCCACCGAGACGGGATCACCTGTGCACAAGCCTGAATATCAATTTTTTTTTAAAAGAAGGTAGGAGGTTCATGCCCAAAAGCCATTGTAGTTATGAATTTTCTAATAACAGCACATACCAAGTCACTCAGTTGGAGTACTGATGCAGTAATAATAATAGCAACGAGGCGTAATGGGTCGATAAAATCACAAATTACAACAATACAAGAGACGAAAAATACGGGTTCTTTAAAAGTAAAGGGGGAGGAGGGTCGGATCCAAGACAGGACAAAACCCAGGTAGCAGAGGTGCTTGTTAGACATGTCCTCCTACCACAACAGCGCCGTTCAATTTCAGCCAATTACAATGACAATCGCTGAGAATACAACTTTGTTTCCAAAATGAAGCAAATCTTCACAGATTATCTTATCTTTGTTGAAATCATATTCAATTTCAAAAATAAAAGCAACACAACACGTGAACGGGACGAGGTACCTACACCCATAACTCTTCACATACAGTATTCATATGAAAAATTTCTCTCTATACTCCTTTCGTTCCAAAATAACCTCATCTTTCTCTCAATTTTGTACAACATGCATAATGTAAAGTGGAAGAAAACAAAAGCTTTCAAGCGTCAATTTCCAAATGGGGTCAGAGATCAGTCATGTAGCTCCTGCACATCACGGATCTATTTAAAATAGGACCGGAAGATGACGATGATGACTACACGATAAGAATCGATACATTAAAAGGAGTCGGTCCCCTTACGGATAACAAGGGGCAAAGGGAGAACCGATATTTTCACCCACAGCTTCACGCCAAATTGACGATCTTGGTCAACTGGACATTATGCAATTAAAATAATCTGTTCTTGTAATCTTGAAAATGGCTTCACGGACAAGGGTCAGTTACATACGACGACGAGGATAGTACACTCTGATAACTCATGTCCGGCCAAGTCAGTCATCTTATATACCCAGCAGCAATCAAGGTCGAAATTAAGTGCTACCATCTGCATTCTACAACAACCTTCTGCTTGTGAGTTTCACTCATAATAGGGGGTTCAATCCTAGTGATGGCTTTCCTAGTGACCTTCTCAGTCGGGTATCAGGTGCATCCTGAATTCTTTGAAAAGAAAAAACGTCAGTAGGTCTATACTTGAGTCACGAGTACGTGAAACACAGGATCGATTCCGATTTAGGATAAATAAAAGCGGTACACGTGTGACCTCAACTAACGCCTGCAAAAAAGTCTCATTGTTACAAGAAAATCTGTTAAATTCCCAGGCGATGGGAGCTCGTCTCGCAATGGTGGTGACCGTAAATCTCTTTAGCAGCTTACAAATCGACATTCAAATAAACTCAGTTATTTTTTTTTCTTTCCCCTCTCACATCTTCTGTCGTCAAGTCTGAAATCGGACAAGCGAATACAATATTATGCAAAATGACGTCTAAACCAGAGTAAAGCACATTTTTAGCTTGAAATATATTGCTCGAGTGTTCATACTTTTTTTTTTCATGTACATATCTATCAGTCAGAATAATAATAGCAACAACAACAATAACCCTCTCCTCACTCTCTCTCCTTTCTCTTTCTCTTCCACTCCTTTCATCTCAATACAAACTCTTTACTCATCTGCTTTCTTTGAGAAGGAAAAACGTCCCAGAACAAGAAACTCAGCCTTTCTCTCTCAGATATCAAATGACATGATAATAAATGCGCATCTATTTAACTACATTTACATTCTCCAAGTACCATTGTCACACTAGCCGTTTATTCTGAAAATAAATGAAAACTTTTGTGAAAAATCATCAAAATGCCAACACCAGCAGCATCAGTCAACAATTGATATACAACAAACTAATATTCGTGTACGAGTATGTGCGAATATATATATATGCACGATTGGTACACAAATATATGGTAGAAAGAAGAAAAAACATTCCAACTTTGAAATTCAGTTTAAATATTTATAAATTGACGTACTTTACACCGTCTCTCTCTAATATCTAAACCTGAAATACACGAGTGTTTGGTACACCATGTGGTGTCGCCACGAATAACACACACAGACACACACACAAAAATCAAGAAATGATATATACAAAAGAAAGGAACCCTCCTTCTCCCGTCTTACTACAGTCTTATTATCAACATGTCAACTAAACTCCCAAAATACAAAAGAAACGTATAAATTATCCCCAGCATACTGCATAAGGTATACAGACATAAATTCTTATGAAAAAAAAATATGTTTTAACATGGCCGATGATTTAAGTCATTGTCACCTTGTTCTCCTGTCTTACGATCACCGCAACGACAACAAAAAATGTTGCAAATTCAAGCAGACGTTTTATTACTAATAATAAAATATTGCGTCTAAAAAATGTTAAATAAAAAACAAAAAGCATACATCCAAGAGGTGTATATGTATATTTTCATACGAATTCCCTCTACCCATTGCCAAAAGGCGGAAAGACAGGAAAAAAAAAATATTTTTCAGTTCAGTTTCTCCACCGACATAAAGCGAATGAAAACTAATATCATTTAAAAAGCAAATTGCAAGGCATTGTGCTAAAGGTTTTGATGCATAACATTTTAAGTGAATTATGAGCGCAGCAGCAGCAACAACAACAAAACATACAAGAGTGAAATAAAGTTAACAAGCGAAAGAAAAGCAGAAGGCGAGAGTGAGCGGGACAGGTGTATAAATACAGAGAGACGGAGTATAAATACAGGGAGACGGAGAGAGGGAAGGGAGAGAGAGAGAAGGAGGGGTAGATAGGCCCACTACACAAGGTGTAGAGAGGGAGCGGGAGAGGTGTATGGAGAAAGAAAGGGAGATGCGTAGAGAGAGGGAGGTATGTGAGACAGAGGGAGAGAGGAGGTGTATAGAGAGAGGGGGAAATGTATAGGGAGAGACGGGGTGCATACAGAGAAGGAAGTGTATAGAGAGATAGGGAGGGAGATGTATAGAGAGAAAGAGGGGAAGGTGTGTATAGAGACACGGAAGTGTATAAGGGGAAAGAAGGAGGTGTGTAGAGGGAGATGGAGGTGTACAGAAAAAAGGGAAGTGCATAGATAGAGAAAGAGGTGAGAGGGTCCTACCGTCTTAATAGCAATTAAATTGCTTCCCCCTCGAAGAACGTAAGAGAGGTGGGCCAAGGGCAAGCAAGAACAAAATGAGTGTGTGCGTGTGGGGAGAGAGAGAGAGAGCAGAAAATAAAAATTTACATTAAAAACAGCAGCAGCCTCTTCTTAAATAATTACCTCAGAGTAGCTTTTAGCACAAGCGTTGTCGGTTTGGGCAAAGAGCTACTCTTGAATAATAAGTGTAATAAATTAAATTGTTCAATAACAATTAAATATGTACATTTAACCTAAGATAAATTGCACGCATGCACCACCAACCACGATGAATAGGTTTATACAAAGTGTATTCATCCTCAAGGGCATATCATAAGCAGGATATCCGAGTTTCAACAACAGTCCTACCTTAAACAACAACAAAACAAAGGGCCCGAGAAGAAGAAGAAGAAACAACCATGCCGCGACTAATTTCTAATTTTGCATCAACGCAAGAATAAATAGATGATAAGCTGAGGTGAGAGACAACAAGACCGCTGAGGATAAGACATGGTGGTCTTGTTGCTATCCAAGCCCAGATAACAACCAGAAGAAGAAGTGTAGGACAAAAAAATCTTTGGATCAAACAAAAACCTTTGATACGATCCCACATGTTTAACGTCTTTTAAGCAATAAGTAAACACCAAATGCTGTCTGTGGGGACATAAAATTTACTGGATAATCAAACAATCCTCTCACCTCTTTTTTTTTTGCCAACCACACAAACACATATCAAAGTCCTCACCAAGGAACCTCCAGCAGCATCAACACCAGGGAGATGAAAAACACCCAGCAAACAACTTCCCCGTGGTATCACAGCCAGATGGCATGTCCACCATCTGTTCCACATATACACACTCTAAGAAAAGGAAGACAGGAGTAACTGTAAAACAGAGGAGAGGTACCCCTGAGCTAATATTTAAAGTGAATGACAGATTCGCGAGGAGAGAGGATGTGACCCTCCTCTATTTAGAGTCCATGACACTGATCAAAACTACTGTTTGTTTTTGGAGATAGTTTTAAAAAAAATAATCTCTACAGTACATATTTGTATGGGAAAGAGAAAGTGAACGTTGGGGCGAGGGAGAGGAGGGGGCAGAAACCCCAATCCACAATGTACCACATGTGAATGAATACGAAACAAAGAGGTAATGAGATCCAAAAAGTAAATACTGTATGTAGAAAGATGATGACCTTGACTTCAACACACTTTCGGCGCAGACCAGTCGTTCGATACCTACAAAAATATTACAAAAAGCAATCCCTTTCCCGCTTATGGCAGGATCGGGTGCCTATCTTGTCCCTGTGAATAGACACAAGGGTGATCTACTGGACAGTGTTTTTCCGCAACCGGATCTATGCATAGCTATCATCGGTCCACTGTTCGTTGAGGCACTCCACCGAGCTACTACGTGCAAATTCCATCGTACACCTCACGGGACCCCGGCTTTACTTCTCACCAGAAGGAAGGCGCACTCGGGGCACTCTCGCCCGGTAAAGAAGCTAACCCACCTTGATTTTTTGGCTTCATTGGAGTTTTAGGGCCCTTCAACCACAAGGTCATTAGAGCCCCATCCACTGCACAGACACTACACTAATGAGTTTTCCCAAGGGGCCACTCATGTTAGTACTAACTGGGGGTTGCATTGTTAAACTTCAGTAATCAGGCGAGAACTAGTGTGTCCAACGCAATAAGCTGCTCTCAACCCACCATGGTGCAGTATTGAACTTAGAACAACTGACGCAGTTAGCGAGCACGCTACCCACTGCGCCACAGAGGAGGGATACCTACAAAAATATTGCAATATTAAAAAAAAAAAAAGTTATTACAAAACCATTCTCCAAATTGCCTTCAGCAAAACGGAACCTGGTCCCCATCCACCTTAAAGATCTCCAATGGTAACTAAGGGAACTAATAGCGGTTCATAAGGCGAAATAACAATTTCCTCGCCTTTACTTCTCTCTCCATCTCTCTGCCTACTAGTGGATATATAAGGATTTAGCAACATTCTTTATAGTGGTCATCGCTACACCTTTATATAACGAAAAACCCCTTTCCGCTACCACTGTCCTTTCCCTGTTATTTGTCTTGAGCACAAGAAGGAGTAAGAGGGCCAGTAGGAGGAACAGGATGAGTGGGAGGAGGAGAAGAAGAAGCAGGAGAAATGACAGTAGATTTCTTAACTACATTGTGAACTGAGAGAAAAGCGTTTCTTTTATTTTTCTTTTGTTAAGAAAGACGAAAATAAAAGAGCGGAGAAAAAATACGAGTTTTGCAATGATTTTTCATCGCAGAAAGAAGAAGAAGAAAAAAACTTAATGACCTCAGGGGCCCTTTCCTTTACTATGTCGATCGCCATCCTCAACTACCTTTATTTTGTAGCTAAGAGAACCGAGAGAGAGAGAGGGGCACAGATTTACAAACGGGAATAATCAAAATATAAGGGACATTTACACACAAGGGAAATTGTCAGCACATATTTATCCTTCAGCAGGATAGTGGAGGAGAAGGACGGGGGGGGACACATGCAAGGCAAATAAAAACAACTAGGATGGTGGAGGAAGGGGGAAAAGGTATCTGACGTCACGAAACAAGGACAAAAGAGTATGATGGAGATGACGTGGGGTCGAAACACAGCAAGGGGTAAAAATATAAACTCCGTATCAACATCAGGGATGAAGAAACGACAGCAGGCACAGAAGAATGAGAGAGAGAGAGATGGGAGAGAGATGGCAGAGAGAGGGAGGGAGAGAGAGAGATTGGGAAATATAAAAACAAACAACTTTTCTCTTTATGGCAATGCCTTTGTTGGACTGACTCGATAGCCATGGTAAGCAGTCGCTTTATTTTTCTCATTTCCTGTTTATCTGACAACCTCCTATAATATCAACAAAAACGAAAATGAAAATGCAACCTTTTTTCCTTTCAGTCTTTTTTTTCTGAAAAAAAATTGTCTCAAAGATGTTTTTTTAGACATTCGGGAACAGTAAGAAGGTAAAGAAAGCGAGGATGGGGAAAGGGTTGGGGATGGAGTACAGAAGAAGAAGAAAAAAAGAGGGGTAAACTAAAGAAGTATTCATAATATCAACATGCAAGATATCAAATTTCAGAATGGACGACCAAGAAAAACGGATTATGAAAACCAGTTTGAGCAATTCAAGAAAGATCACAAACTAAGAAACTGTCTAAATTCCCCCTCTTCTTCAGTAAGAAATTGCTCACATATTTGTACCTAAGAGACGATGACGACTTCTGTTAAAACTACAATATATCTCAAATGCCTTCCTAAAATGTAAAATTACTTTATAAAAGAAAAAGAAAACAAAATAGATATAAAAATATCCACGCAGTAATGTGACGGGACAGAAATTGGAGAAAACAGAAATATGGAGTTTAGATGGTGTGAAAAATAAGATAAACGAGGGGAGATAGAAAAAAGAGAGAAGAGCGTGGAAAGGACAGAGGGAGAGAGCAGACGAGAGAGAAAGGAGAGAAGAGAGAGGAGAAAGAGGAAAGGAGCGAGAAAAAGAAAGCGAGGGGAGAGAAAAAGAGAAAGAAGAGAGAGCAGAGGAGAGGGAAGAAAAGAAAGAGACAGAAGGATAGAAAGAGAGAGAAGGAGAGGAAGATGAGAGAGGGGGAGAAAGAAGAGATAAAGGAGAGAAAGAGGGAGAAGGAGAGAAAAGGAAACAGGAGAGAAAGAGAAGGAAGAGAGAAAGAGGAAAGAAGAGAAAAAGAGAGAGAGAGAGAGAGCGGAAGAAAGAGATGATTTTTTGAAGGGAGGGTGGAGAGAAATCACTTTCAGTCTCTATTATTGAATAGAATTTTGAAACCTTGGCAGTTAAAATAACGTGGTTACAATTGAGATTTTTCACGTTACTCCTTACTGCAGTCAGGCCCAACCTTGAAAACGTGAAAGAATGAAACAAAAAAAAAGGAAAAAAAAATAATAAGCACCACAAAAAATATTCCACAGCAGTAACCATCACAATAATATTGCTAACGTGTGCAAGGCGGTCTTGTTTTCGTCGTCGTCGTCACAATTTTGTTATTAGATAAGCAATATTTTGATTTCTCATCGTACCTCAGCACACAATGAGAAACTCATACACAAACACCTAAAATATTCATTCGAATTTTCATTTTTAGTGAGACGAATATAAATGCTTTATTCTATTTCAAACTATATGCTTGCAAAATATATTTCTTTCTGAATTTCAAATGTCAGAAATGATGTATTATAAATGATCAACGCCTATCGAAAGAGAGATAGTTAGGATAGATCTCGAGAGATTGAGAAGACAAAAAAAGAGATATTTTTTTTAGTAGAGAGAGAGAGAGAGAGAGACGGGGGATAAAATTCTTCAAGACATACTGACGACAACTGGGTTCTTGCTCATGTATGAAATATCATATTTTAATTGAAAACTGCAATATATATATATTCATTTCTAGATTAAATGTAACGTAAATACCACTCTAAAAAATAATAATAAATAAACCCTCCTCCCTATCACATCCCAGAGTCAAAGATTTTACAAACGCTGTGAAATCCATCTATCTCATATCTTAAATCCATAGCGACAATCTATTGTTGGAATTGAAAATAGATAAAAAAAACCTAAAAGAAATTTATACCGAATATTAAATGATGTCTCATGATATAACATTTACGTTGCTGAAATGTATGTCACTTAAATTTATAACAACACTGTCAACAAATTAAACATTGAACTTGGCTTTTCCAAATCTCATTGCAAAAATGTCATTCCTTGTAATAGTCTCATTCTGACGAACAAAAATAAAATGAAATACAGATGAGTGGAGAGAGAGAGAGAGACAGAGAGGAAGAGGGTTGTTGGTGTTTCATGGTCCTTCAACCAGATCTGCCTTCAACTACAAGGTTATTAGATCCCCCGTTCACGGCAGAGTTCTAATAGAGACTACACAGACACGACACCAATGCGACGATTTTTGGGTATTAACAGTACCCAATGCAGCCAAGTTGCATTGGACACACCAGTTCTTGTGAGATCACTGAAGTGAAGCAGCGCAAGCCCACATTAATACCAACATGGGTGGTTGGAAAAGAACGTTGGGTGCTGAAAATTTCCCCTCTCCTATGTCCACTACCTACCTCATCTCCCGCGAACAGCCTCCTAAGGGTTCGTCCTGTTATGGCTGCTTGGCTAACTCCCCAACCTATTAAATGAATCCAGAAATCCAGTGTTCCCAAGCGGCCACCCACGTCAGGTTGCGTTGCTTAATTTTCAGTGATCAGACGAGAACTGGAGTGTCTAACGCACTTTGCCGCTCCCGAGAAAGAGAGAGAGATGCTGAGAGAGGGGCAGAGAGAGGCTGAGAGAGAGGGAGAGAGAGGCTGAGAGAGAGGGAGAGAGAGGCTGAGAGAGAGGGAGAGAGAGGCTGAGAGAGAGAGGGAGAGAGAGGCTGAGAGAGAGGGAGAGAGAGGCTGAGAGAGGGAGAGAGAGGCTGCGAGAGAGGGAGAGAGAGGCTGAGAGAGAGGGAGAGAGAGGCTGAGAGAGAGGGAGAGAGAGGCTGAGAGCGAGGGAGAGGCTGAGAGTTGCAGAGAGAGAGAGAGAGGGGAGAGAAAGGCAGAGAAAGGGAAAGAGAGGCAGAGAGAGATAGGCAAAGAGAGGGAGGGAGAGAAAGAGAGGAGACACATTCATTCAAATCCTACGAGCTCCATCATCTCCAACAGCTCATAATACTAATAATAATGATGATGATGATGACGATGAATACATTGATGACAAGACATTATAATGACAAAAAGTACTAGTAGCGAAAATGATAAAATTTTTGCATGATGCTCCACCAACAGGAAGAAGGGGGGGAAGGAGAAGAACAAGGAGAAATAGAGCAGGAGAACATCAAATCAACCCTATATCTTAAGTCTTCCTATACAACAACCTCATCTCTTCACTCCCGCCCATCATCCCATGTTTCCAATTACTACTAAAGAATTAAATTTTTACTGCACAGCACATCCTGAAATATCATCACCTAACACTTCCTCTCAAACTGCTCAAAACACACTCTTGACTCTTTCGCTGTCGTCTAAAGGCGACAGAGATGCCAAACACAATCCTGACGAAACACACACAAAAAATATGCACGCCGTGTGGTTTCAGTCACTTGATAAAATTGGCGACAAACTGGTGGTTTGCGTCGACGACAACGTCGTCTTTCATCCTCGCCAACAAGACTATAACACACACGACCCACATCAACAACAGCGCCGTTTCCAGGAGAGACTAATATAAGTTTTTAATAATCTTAAGCTCAAGAGAGCGACTGAAAGAAAGTGAGCAGGGTGTCAAGGCGACGGGTGATAGCAAAGGAGATGATGACGACGACGACTGG
Organism: Trigoniulus corallinus; assembly: GCA_013389805.1. NCBI lineage: Eukaryota > Metazoa > Arthropoda > Diplopoda > Spirobolida > Trigoniulidae > Trigoniulus > Trigoniulus corallinus. The sequence goes on from JAAFCE010006668.1 coordinate 16,937,568, forward strand.
TTCTCCTTACACCTCCGGTCGCCTACAAAGCTGCCAAAAGACTCAACGACAGCGTGTGAACCAGGGAGAGACACACAGAGGGAGAGAGATGAGAGAAAGACAGCAAGAGAGAGAGAGAGCTACATGCTGTTCAGTTATGAACGGATTCAGACCGTAAGCAATCAATAATGCAATTGTGCAGTACATGTAATTAGTTTCTGTAAGATTAGCACCAATGAAAGCGAGACAAGTGAATAGAATAATGGTAGAAGATGGAGGAAGAGAAGAAGAAGACGTGAGAGACTTGCAATGATAGAGATGCACGAAAACAGATTAAGAAAACGACGGCAACTCATCTACCTATTTTTTGAAGGAAGGCCCTTTTCTCTCCACGCCTCAGGACGATTTCTGCATGAATAATTTTAAGAGGTTAAAAATCCTGCATAGAGGGAGAAAAGTAACCTTCATCAAGTCAAGCATCTTCAAAAATATCCTGAATGACAGAGAGAGAGAGGATGTGTGGATGAAACAGGTGAATAATATATTGGACAGTGTTTTTCTGCAGCCGGTTGCCGACCAAAGCTGCAGCCCCCTATGCTTATTTGTCATCGATCTACTTGTTGGCTGGGGCATTCCACCGGGAGCGGCTGTATTGCGTTGGACACACCAGTTCTCGTCTGATCACTAAACTTAAGCAACGCAACCCCAGCTAGTCTAACATGGGTGCTGCTAATACCCAATAATCGCCGCATTAGTGTAGTGTCTGCGCACAAGAACTATACAGTTGACGGAGCTCTAATGACCTTGTAGTTGAAGGGCCCTAAAACACCACCAAAACAAAAAAAGGCACTCCACAGAGCTCCTACACCTTGGAATTTCTGCCTCATCTACCCGTTGCATAGTAGAGAGGATTCTTTGACGTGCAAATGCCGTCGTACACCACACGGAACCTCGGTTTTACTTTTCATCCAAAGGGAGGCGGACTCGGGCCATCTCTCTCTCTCGCCCGGTAAAGAAGCCAACCCACCTCGATCCAGTATTGAACCTAGTTACCTAGCACGCTACCCACTGCGCCACCGAGGCGGTATCCTTTCTCCAACATCCCGTTCAAATGTAACCCAACAATCCTCTTCTGAAACAAATATGTTACCATAAACCTTACTATTAAGACAGTGGAGTGGGTACGCGAAAAATAAAACGAATCCAGAGCATCTCACCTGCCTAGGTCAGATACAAACCATTATCTGTACGAGCTTATAGATGACAAACGCCGACTCTCATATCAACTAAAAGCAGTAAAATGCAGCGCCAGGCGTGCATCTATAAAATTATATTGAACGCTCAGAACGGGAATAGATCAAGGTCGAAAATAAAATAAAAAAAATGCTTTAGATAGCTCACTGATGACGCCAAAGAGTATGCCATTAAAATTCAATGAGCTTCAAATTTACTAAGCAAAAATACTCATCAGCCATAGAAAGAGAGAAATATATATAGATAGATAGATATCTGAAACGAAAGAAAACTATTGAGACACACACACAGACAAAAAAACTGAATAATAAAAATGACTTAAAAGTCCTTTCCAATTCAACATATGGCAAAAGTACCTCCATCAATTTGTCCAATAAAAAACAATTACGGTTACCAAGTAAGGTTCCGCTGTCCCACTCTTCAACTTGGCTCTCTATCTCTTGTCAACTCCTTCACCATAATCACAACTAGCACTGAAGCCATAACCATTAATCTGAAAAAGAAGCTAAAATTGACTTTTAAAATGGTCCCTATATTTTTAACTTGACGATTTTCACTTCCTTATCCCTTTCAGGAAAAAAAAGGGCTCCAGCTCACCACCCGCTAACCATCACAACTTCAACTCTTCCTTATATATATAAATACCTTAATAAATATCATTTAACCATATCTACACATAAAAAAAGATTGAAATTGGCATTAAAGAGGTGGAAGGAATGGGGTACGACACACAGAGAGGAGAAGGAGGAAAAATAAAAACCGTACCAAGACCAAGAACGAGCCTTTAAAGATTCTGTGATCACCAAGTTAATTTACAATTTACAGCATCGAAAATAAAACTCAGGAAAAGCCTAACAAATCTCGCATCATCTCATCGTCTTTCCTCTGCAGTCGATCGATCCCATTTCCTCATTGATTTGTATGTCTCTAAATTCGAACTCAATTCAATAAATCCTAATATCGCGGTGAATATAGATAGAGAAAGCAGCAAAGAAGAGTAAAAAATGTGTAGGGATCAAGATGGGCCCCCCTCCCAGACCCCCTTCCCACACACACAGAGGCGCAGTATACAAAGAGAGGAAAAGGAGATGATGACGATGAATTCCAACGACTTAAACCTTCCCTACCCAATTCTTTTAAATTCTACTCTCTTTATGAGTAGGAGAGGGATATGCAGGAGAAGGAGGAGGAGAAGAAGAAGAAAGGGATGATGACAGTCTCGAGTATGGCAACAGAGAGAAAGAGAGAGGAGAGGAGGTTAAAAGTCTGGCAAAACCGCAAGTTTCTTCAACGTTAGCCAAATCCTCGAATCAAAACTCCGTGCAATCTTATACACAATTTCCATAATTGAAATTTTGCAAACGACACCATTTCAATTTAATGCAGTCCAAGCATCTCTTTTGTGACTTTCTTTTTTTACCCTACTCACATTCTTCAACTCTTCTCCATTTCAATTCAGTAACATCACTACTGCTGTTATTTAGTCTATAATTCTTCTCTTTGCATTATTATTTCGTTTTTATTATTATTATTATTAATGATGCACTATAGTGCTTGATTACCAACCTAGAATCAACCAACAGGATAGTAGTACACATAAGAGAAATGGAGGTAGACAGGTTGAGTGGGAAGAAGGTAAAATTAAAAAAAAAACTATCATATGAAGAGGAAGAGAGATGAAGAACTTCAAACAATTTTCATCAGATCTTGTGCATAATCAGATTATTGCTTTTCATACAAATTATAATCCTAATTGAAGACGAGAATCTCTAAACCTAAAGGACGACTCTATAGGTCTTCCTTCCTTTCTACCCTCGAGTCTTTTGATTATACAAATTATCTAGTTAGAATTAATGATTTTCGCTTCCAGATTGTGGAAAAGCAGAATTTTTCAACCTGCCAAATAAGAGTAGAGCAGAGGAATGGGGACTCTCCTACACCACCACCATCACAACTGCTACTGAACCCAAACAATCAGTTTTATTATATTAAAAAAAAAACAAGCATCAAATATAATTACAAAAACTCCATTTGTGCCCAATACAAGGTAGTATTAAACCTGGATTCAACAAGGTCATTACGGGTCCCAGGTCAAAAGTCCAGCGTCCTTAGCCTAAATACATTTGTTTCGTTCCCCCTTCTACTACAACGGTCATTAGAGCCCCTCCCAATGCGTAGTTCTAATGCAGAGACTGCACAGACACTACACTAATGCGACGATTTTTGGGTATTAGCAGGGGTAAAAGTAAGGTCCACGACAAAAATAAAGAGGCCAGAAATTTTAAAGATCTTCAATTTTGTACCACATACATGCCATACGGATGTAAAGCAAAATCAGTCCTTTCCAACTCCTGCAAGCAACTCCTAACCCTTTTCCCGTCTATGGCAGGGTCGGGTACCAATTTTGTCCTTCTGAATGGACACAAGGGTGATATATTGGTCAGTGTTTTTCCGCAGCCGGTTGTCGACCAAAGCTGAAACCACTATGCTTATGTATCTGCTGCTTGTTGGTGTTTAAGGTCCCGTCAACTACAAGGTCATTAGAGACCCGTCCATTGCGTAGTTCTAATGCATAGACTGCACAGACACTACACTAATGCGACGATTATTGGGTATTAGCAGTACCCAGCTTTCCCGAGCGACCACCCATGTCAGTACTAACTGGGCTTGCGTCGCTTAACTTCAGTGATCAGACGAGAACTGGTGTGTCCAACGCAACTCGCCGCTCCCTGCTTATTTATCTTCGGTCTACTGTTCGTTGGGGCACTCTACCGAGCTCCTACACCTGGAAATTTTTCTCACATATAACCTACCCGTCGCAAAGTAGAGAGGGTTCTTTTATACACGTACACCCATCGTACACCACACGGGGCCTGGGTTTTACTTCTCACCCGAAGGAAGGTGCATTCGGGCCAACTCTCTCACCCGAAAGAAGCCAATCCACCTTGGTCTAGTAGTTACCGAGCACGCCACCGAGGCGAGATTTTCATCCACCTCCTGCAAAAATTCAAATTGTGAACAAACGACACGACATCTATTTCTAAAGAAATTCGCATGGGACACAAATCACAAGGTTCGTCTCTTTAAAAAAAAAAGAGAAAAATCTGAAATCGATGCGTGCATAAGCGCGTCGGACACCCCCTTTCCCCTCCTCATAATGAGTATAGTGAAGGTATACCATTACGTATGTCAAGTTGATGCTCAGGATAAACACATGTCGACAAAATCCATGCCCAAATCTAAAAAAAAATGAAGAATTTCTATTGAAATTACTCGAGGAAATGTAGACGACAAAATAATCTATTCCCAAGCATACGTGAGCACACACACACAAGGACCAACCTTTCTATTGAGCCCAGTACCAACCACATTTACCTAGTGCACATGTCTATCAATTTTCAGCAGTATTCACAAATAAGATCTCTGTAAAAAAAAAAACACACACGCAGAAAGCACATAACAAAAATCAAAATCTTGATGCGCTCATCCATCCTTTTGAAAAACAGACCACAAGACGGTATAAAAGAAAAGCCAGGGGGACAAAAATCTCTAAGGAGGTTTCTGCTGTGAGACATATGCCAATATCCTTAAGCATCTCCTCTGCACATTACATTGCATATTTTAGGATGTTTTTAAAGTAGTCACTATTCAATAGATAAGAAGAGCGACGTTAGGAAAAAGAGACGAGAGTGGTGGTGGTGGTGATGATGATGATGATGAGGAAGACGTTGATGGAGAGGAGAAAGCGAGAAAGAGAGAAAGGGGAAGAGTCCACGGTGAGAAAAACTCATTCAAACCATTCTGCTTCTTCCCATAACGGGGGCCCTTTTGCCTATCCTAGCGCATCTCTCTAACATTTCACAATAAATTTCATCATAAAACATTTATCACAAGGCATATAAAACATGTCCACACCTTATCCAACATAAACCGAAAATACCTTATCAAAATTTCATTGAATGAAGCATTTTTTTTATGGATATTGCACTACAGTTGCCAGTCGGTCAGCAACTGCTCCCTATCGCACAATACGTGTAATACAAATTTCTCCCTTACAATCCATTCATCCTGAATCACGGTACCTAAACTAGTGCACCTAAGGGATAAACCAAAAAAAAAAAAATTCAAGCATTTAAAGTATCTTAACTCTTTTAATAAGTCAATGCTGAAATTGCAACGGTCATCGACTCAATTTTCTAAAGGATGATCAGCCAGAAAATTTGAGTAATCAGTCGGCATTCCAATTCGTCCGCATCGTCTCAATTCGTGGGGTAGGCCGACATCCCCCACAGACAACTCAGTCAATATTTCCTGCGGGTTCCAGGCGCCTGGCTGGGGTGTCCCCAGTCAGAGCATGTTCAGTTGTTGTTGTTGCTTGTTGGTGTTTTAGGGCCCTTCAACTACAAAGGTCATTAGAGCCCCGTCCACTGTGTAGTTCTGATGCAGAGACTGCACAGACGCTACACTAATGCGACGATTTTTGGGTATTAGCAGTGCCCAGTTTTCCAAGCGGCCACCCACGTTAGTACACAGTACTAGCTGGGGTTGCTCAACTAGTGGCTTAACTTCAGTGATCAGACGAGAACTGGCGTGTCCAACGCAGTAAGCCGCTCCTTAGTCAGCCATCAGATGACGAGAACAGAGAGAGAAATTGTAGTACGAGCAACAATTCGCTATTTATCCACCTAGACAAGCATCTTCCATTAGCACTGGTAAGCCACTTTCTAAACACTAAGCTAACATTAAGATGCCTCTGAAATTATCATCAAAGAAAAGAAAATAAATATATAAATACATTTAAGAAGTTGAAAAAAAAAAGTTAATCTGCTTCATTTTCATAATAATAATAATACGTGAACAGTAGGTAGAAATGTTATTTCAGATTTACAAACTGTCTCTCTCTTTCCTTTAATAATCAGAGAGAAAGAGAGAGAGAGAGAGAGAGGAATCACCGGGGAATTAATGACAAGTATCTCGCAAATATAATAGGTGTTATCAAATCATAAAGTCAAGTGTGGCACCTTTGAGGTGTCAGTCAATCAATGACTATGACGAGACAGAAATCCCGCAATAGCAATATAATATTAGTACACCATAATTAAATTCGTAAAACAGCAATCAAAACGGTTCCAATCAATGAAGATAAACTTGAAATCTTAAGAGAGGAGGAGGAGGAGGAGTATGAAAGAGGACGGAGATGAGGAAGGAGAAAGAGGGGTGGACCACTTCAAATTCGACACAATAGGCACGTAGAAAAAGAGAAAAGATAGGACTTCTCTTCCACCTCATCTTTCTGAATGACATTGATACCATTTTGATAACGAAATCTAAAATTTATGTAATAAAACCACAATTCTTCCTTTTTTTTTCCTCAATTTTCCAAACCTTTCAATCATCGTACATTTGACTTTTAACCTCTTCCTGTTTATCCCCTCTTCTATCGTTCTTTCTCTCTTTTGAAAATGGTCGATTTTCATGTCTGCAACAAAAACCAACTTATTTACCTTCTTCGCATTATAACAAATTTTCCTCCTCATTCCTATTGAAACCTTACCAATATACGACTGTCAGACTAGTGCTGCTCAACGCAGAAAGAGAAACTGAATACAACAATATGAAAAGAGAGTTAAGAGGATGTGGTTGGTCTGTTTACGTCAGGAAACCATCAGGTCTTATATAATATTCCAATGATATTATCCTGTATTCAATAATGTAGACAAAACAATAAATTACGAGCAAATACTGAAACCATTCAACAAGTAACCAGAACCAGTTCCAGGCAATTTATTAATATTTACTATTGTGTAATAAAATATTTAGAAACCACTTCTTTCTGTCTTAAATCCCACAGTATGACAACTCATATTTCGACTTCTTTTTTAAAAAATAAATCTTATTTTTCGGGGGTGATGGTTCTTTTTATCTTCACGATCATTAATACGAGTGAACAAAACCCCAACAACACCCACGCCCTCTCACAGAGAGAAACAGAGGAGAGGAAAGAGAGGAGGGGAAAGACCGACAGAGAGAGAGAGAGAAAGAGCATTTAATTTTCTAAATGGAAGATAAAAATTCTGTATTTTGAATCTCACCTTTATAAGTGAAATAACCCGCCCCGACGGCGTAGTGGGTAGCACACTCGGTAACTGAGTCAGTAGCTCTAAAATCGATACTCGATCGAGGTGCGGGGTGGCTGCTTACAGGCGAGAGAGAGAGAGAGGAGGAGGGGAGACCCGAGTGCGCCTTCCTTCAGACGAGAAGTAAAACCGAGGTCCCGATGATGGCTTTGTTTCTTGGTGTTTTAGGGCCCTTCAACTACAAGGTCATTAGAGCTCCGTCCACTGAGTAGTTCTGATGCAGAAAATGCACAGATACTACACTAATGCGACGATTTTTGGATACCAGCGGTACACAGTTTTCCTAAGCGGCCACCCATGTCAGTACTACCTGGGGTTACGCTGCTTAACTTCAGTGATCAGACGAGAACTGGTGTGTCCAACGCAATTCGCCGCTCGTGGTGTATGATGGCATTTGCGCATAAAAGAACCCTATCTACTATGCAACGGGTAGGGAGGCGAAATTTCCAGGTGGAGGAGCTCGGTAGAGTGCCCTCAACCAACAGTAGACCGACGATAAATAAGCATAGGGGTTGCAGCTTTGGTCGGTAACCAGCTGTGAAAGAAACACTATCCAATACATCTCTCTTGTGTCCATTCAGAGGAACAACATGGGTACCCGAACCTGCAATAGGTGGAAAAATGGATTAGGAGTTGTTTTTTTACTTCATAAATTAAACAAAACACTACCCCCTGAACATGTGCAATCACTGCAAGCACAGTTATTCAAAGGGTCATCCTACTTACAAGGGGATAATTGCCTCCTGAAATCTTTGACTATATTCATCTCTGTCTGTCTCGCTTCTTCGCTCTTATTATTTCCCAGTTTACGTCTATTATTATTTAATGAAGAAGCAAAACAAATATTTCCCAAATAATAAATATGTGATCACGATTATAGGGCACCGTTCAACGAAAACGCCTAACTACGTCTTATACTCTTTAAAAGCAGTGTGTATGTGTGTGCGTGTGTGATGCCCGATTACTTGTTGCCTTAGTACAGAACAACAACAACAACATAAGGATGAACCTTAGGGGTACAGGAAATGAAAGGACGAAGGCAGAAGAGGAGGAGAAGGACGACAAAGAGACAGAGAAAAGAGGGTAACATGAACGCGATGAAAAGAGGGCAATGAAAGGCATCCATCTCATACATACGAAAACAAATAAATGATTTACAAACTACTAAGCATCTTCAAATGCCAACATAGATCTGTCGTCAACAGCCTTGTAAATTCGTTCAAGCATCATAAAAATTCAAAATAACAAAAATAAAGAGCAATCTCTTAACAAAATGGACGCAATAAAATGCTTCAGGACCCAGCTCAACATCATCATAATATCCCAAATGAATATAATAATACACCAAATCGTGACACAAACTCAAAAAAAAAATACTTTTGCAAAAAAGAAGATGCACAAGAAGCCGGGAAGGGCAAATACCGCTTCTTAATTATGACGAAAATATTTAAGAAATGACTTCTTTTATATATGTATACTGAATTAAATAAATAAATAACCATAACAACATTGCATATTGTGGTCGCCGGCAGGAGAAAAAAAAGTCATTTTCATTCAAACGAAATGACGCCAAATATTTACAGTATGTCCATTTTCACTAACACATTGTACGGAACAGCAGTTAACCCTTTCACCTCGCGTCTTTCATAACAACATTTCATGAAGCAACAAGCAAACAACTCCTAACCCTTTTCCCGCCACAGACAGGGTCGGGTACCCATCTAGTCCATCTGAATGGACGGACACAAGGATCATCTATTGGACAGTGTTTTTCCACAACCGGTTACCGACCATAAATTCAACTCCAATGCTTATTTATCGTCGGCCTACTGTCGGTTGGGGTACTGCACCAAGCTCCTAAACCTGGAAATTTTGTGGGAGCGGCGAATTGCGTTGGACACACCAGTTCTCGTCTGATCACTGAAGTTAAGCAGCGCAACCCCAGCTAGTACTGACATGGGTGGCCACTTGGGAAAACTGGGTACTGCTAATACCAAAAAAATCGTCTCATTAGTGTAGTGTCTGTGCAGTCTCTGCATCAGAACTACGCAGTGGACGGGGCTCTAATGACCTTGCAGTTGAAGAGCCCGAAAACACCAACAAACAACAACTGGAAATTTTGCCTACTCTACCCGTTGAATAGTAGAGAGGGTTCTTTGACTTGTAAATGCCATAATCGTACACCATATGGGACTTCGGTTTTACTTCTCATCCGAAAGAAGGCATCTCTCTCTGTCTCTCACCCGGGAAAGAAGACAGCCCATCCCGTATCGAAACTAGAACCACTGACGCAGTTACCGAGGCCCAATTCAATATTTCAGAAGGAATCACACAAAAAAAGAAAAGATAAATTAATGTGCCACAGTCTGGATATTAACACGGCGACGGCATCAAGACAGAAAATTAAAGCAAGAAAAAAAAAGCAGGACAGGAAGTCGAGAGAGAGAGAAAGATGTGAAAAATATATGAGAGGATCACTGACAATATATACGATTCTCATAAATTAATCGTAATAAAACAATTCCGGTGAAAAGAAGTGGAGGAGGAAAAGGAAAATGACGACAATCACATCCCATAACGAATTAAAACAAAAAGAAGTCTCTTAACTCGCCAATCTTATCGAGGTCATCCTTGAACCATTTCTCTTTTCTCTACAGCATCTTACCAGAAATAAAGCCATTTAAACCCTGTAGCATTAACTCCTATCGTAAAAGATTAACAACACGTTTAAAATAAAAAAAAAGAAACTGACGAAGAAATGTGTGATGTGCGTGTGTCAAACTAAGATTTCGACACCACCATTTCAGGTTAAAACGAACCACTTTTAAGAATCTTTGTATATCTTCATAAAAAGACAAGAGAGAAACCTTTCTCCATCTCTGAAGGACAGGAAATAAAGATGCAGCAGGAGGAAGAGGAGGAGACAATGAAATACTTGTATTATTACGTTGTTACCACATTTATAGCCACTGCTTTATCTTGATTAATTTGTGGCACAACCGGGGAAGAAAAAATTTCTTTTTTTTCTTCTTCTTCTTCTTGCGCCTTTCCAGTAATTCATTTTTCACTCCTCACTCACAAAGTCCTGACATTTTTGGTGGAGTCTATAAATGTCGGCCTATCAAGAAATACAAAATAGTAGAGAGAGAGAGAAATACAACGAGAAAAGATGATGAAATACATCCACATATACACAAAATAGATTTCTATGGGATTATAGCCTAAGCCCAATGCTGTAGTAAATAAGGGTAAAGTCAGACAAAAGAGAGCACAAGACCCATTATTGAACGTAGGTGTGAAGCATTAAAATACGAAACCGTAGGCGAAAGACCGTAAAGACATCCTAGGCCAAACCCCCCTCTCCCTTTCCCCCAAGACAATAAACTTCCAAGAAAAAAAAACGTAAAGAAATAAATATCAGCTACGCGTACATCGCTTCTTACCTTCTCATTCCCCATTAGGAATCCCAATTTCAATAATCACAAAAATTAATAAACGACACAAGAATACAAAACAAGAAGAAAAGACCTAAGAAAGAGCTTCCCCCATGATCCCAAATAGGAATAGGACATCAGATTTGATTTATTAGTGTTTTAGGGCCACATGGTCATTAGAGCCCTGTCCACTGCATTGTTCTAATGCAGAGACTGCACAAGCACTACGCTAATGCGACGATTTTTGGCTATTAGCAGTACCCAGGTTTCCAAAACAGCCACCCATGTTAGCAGTAGCTGGGATTGCGTTACTTAACTTCAGTGATCAGACTAAAGACTGAGCCGCTCCCTAGGAGAGTAGAAAACCGTCATTATCATCAATCTGAACACTTAGCCCACACCTATGGCAGGGTTGAATACCCATTTGCTCAATGTCAACGACTCCATTTCACCTACTGCCCCATGCCACAACCCATCACATATTAAAACGGGGCAGTATAATTTCCTCCTCGGGACACTTTCTATCACCAAATTCCACAGCGGCAAGCATCTATCCTAGTTTATTGCAGTTGTCATATCATATTAATCACACGGAAGCAACGATTTTACTTCCCATGAGACAGAGGGCACCTGCCTCGACCCTCTCCAACACAGGAAGTCAAGTAGCCTACAGTGTAAGTCACAAATGCATCTCCTAACCAATTTCTCGCCTATGGCAGGGTCGGGTACCTGTCCTTCTGATGGACAAAAGGGTGATCTATTGCACAGCGTTTTTCCGCTGCCGACTGCCGACCAAAGCTGCAATCCCTATGCTTATTTATCGTCAGTCTACTGTTCGTTGGGGCACTCCGCCGATGCTATGGGGGGCGAGCTCCTACACCTGGAAATTTTGCCTCAGCTATATTCTACCTTCATGCGAATGAAGGTGCACTTGTGGCATCTCGCTCGCCCGAAAGAACCTAGAACCACTGACGCAGTTACAGAGCAGGCTGCCTACTGCGCACTGAGGCGAAGTTGTGTGCCCATTGCTTTAAGGGCCATCACCTTTCGTATGCCCATGAGCTCACGTCCATCTCAGTACAATCTCTTCCCTTTTTCTTCATGTTGGATACCTAAACTTAATCTTTTGAGTTAAATAACTAATTCCATCATTTCATAATAATAATCAATGATACGTCAAGAATATTTATTACTTTTTTGAACCGGTTCCTAACCCACTGCGCCACCGAGGTTAGGGTTACCTTCTAAGTCACGAACAAAAAAGAAATTAATAAACGTCAGAAGGATCTAAGAGATGAAGAAGAAAAAAAAAAAAGACTTCCCCTCCCTCCTTTTCATAGGACAGCGGGTATAAAAAAATAAGTAATGAATAGAAACTAAATAACTGAAATATTTGAGTTACTATTATTTTTTTTTTTAAGAAAATTCTACGTTTTTGTGCTTCTTTAAGTAGAAATTGATCGACTAGTTTTATAATAATAGCAAACTTCATTTCGAGAAGTGATTTCAATGTCGAAACTACATTAGAGAGAGGGTAGACATTTCTTACTTTCTATTTTATTATTAATATATATTTTTTTCAATAAAGGTAACATGGTTCCAAAAAACAATCCAATGACAAAAAAAAATTCGGTAAGATATGTCTAACCACCTTTTCAATAAGCATCCTCATCATCATAATACACTTATCCCGCCTGTGGCAGGGTCGAGTTCCTTTTCGATAAACAAAGCTAAGAGAAAATAATCTGCTACCATTAGAAATTTTATAAATAAAACGTCCCAAAGTGGAATATATATATATATATATATATATATATACAGTATATTTGACATCTGCTTACAATTAAAAATCCTTTCAAAGATTGAGAGTAAAATTCCTCATTTTCATTTCAGTAATAGCAGCAGTAGTTTAGTCACTGAAATTGTTATTTTTACTGTTATTAAGTGAAGGGGGGGGGCGAGAGAAAGAAAGACAAAAGAGGGTCTCTAGAAAATACGTAATTATTATTCCAACTTGAATAAATTTCCCTCAGCTACATCCTTCATCTTTTATTAATGCATATGACGAAAATTTGTACATGTGTTTAATACTAGCGTCTGAAACACAGGCGCAATTCGGCAGGGGGGAAGGAAAGGAGCCAGATCATCTCTCTTCTCAATTACGCCAATACAAGTCCGTGTAATTAGATGTAATAGTGTTATAATTGAATTTATTCTCTCATTATAGTCTATACACATATCTACTGTATGTATTAATACACACACACACGCACTCAGTCTATAGTCGAATATAGAAAAATCAGATTTAGCAATTTTAATTTTATGAAGCTCTCCTTAATAAAAATTCACTCAAACGATCACCAAATTAGACAGTGAAATGCTTAAATTTCGGGAGTTGGAAGGAATCGTTTCACTTTCAAACATGCATCCATATCACAATCAGGGATTCAGGGACTTTGCATCTTTTGAAAGGGAGAGAGAGAGAGAAAGCTGCAGAGTTCGATAGGAGAAAGACAAACGAGAAGTACATAGACTGAAATTTCAATACGTAAGAGATCAATGGCCACATTTCACGCAAATATCATATTATATTGACTTAGGAAGAAAGAGAGAGAAATTAAATATAGCATGCATCATCATACCCTTATCCCGCCTTTGGCAGGGTCGGGTCTGCGGATTCGAGCCCCTCCACTCTCGCCTATCTTCCACCACGTCCCCGTCCATCACTCACACTATCATTTCCTTAAGGATTTGTTGTTGTTTGCTGGTGTTTTAGGGCCCTTCAACTACAATGGTCATTAGAGCCCCGTCCACTGCGTAGTTCTAATGCATAAACTGCAGAGACACTACTACGCTAATGCGACGATTTTGAGGTATTAGCAGAACCCAGTTTTCCCAAGCGGCAACCCATGTCAGTACTAGCTGGAGTTGCGCTGCTTAACTTCAGTGATCAGACAAGAACTGGTGTGTCCAACGCAATTAGCCGCTCCAATCCTTGCGGACAACTTCCTCACTAATTCCCCTGTCTTTCCTGTAAGGGGTCCCCACATTCCACGTCCCTAATCCAAGATTAGCCCTATTCCTTTTTTTGGTTTGTTTTATTGATGTTTTAGGGCCCTTCAACTATAGACGTTATTAGAGCCCCGTCCACTGCGTAGTTCTAATGCACAGGCTGCACAAACTCTACGCTGATGCGACGATTTTTGGGTAGTAGCAATACCCAGTTTCCCAAGCGGCCACCCATGGTAGTACTAGCTGGGGTTGCGTCCTTAACTTCAGTGATCAGACCAGAACTGTCCCACCCCTATTCTTGTTGGGACTGCTCTGACTATGGGTACCCCAGCCAGGCGTCTGCAACCCGTTGGCGGAATATTGGACGGGTTATGTGTGTGTGTGGGAATGCAGGCCTACCCCACAAATGAAATATAACATCCATTAGATATAAATATACCGGGGCGAACGGCAAACTGCCCCCAAACAACTGGTGGCTTGACCTCTCCTAAGAGACCATCATACATTTTCAGTGCAACACCATCAGGTAGAGAGAGACAGCGAGAGGGAGAGATAATAGAGAGAGAGATACAGTGAGAGAGAGGACATTCGACCAGATCTAATCCATCAACCCATAACACGGGCATCACGAGAAACCCACTGTTGGTACATTACCGAAAACGAACGCCGACGTAGCAAACGCTTTTCCATCATTTCCTACACCATTTTTCTAAATAACGAAAACGAAAAGTGGCATGTGTCGCAACACAACCTACAAACAACCTCACCTAACTCTGATATCATATGTTTAGATTAAAAAGTCATTAAACTTACTTTTTAAATTACCTTTTGTGTCATATTTATTTATGAAGATCACGATACCGAGCTAGGGAAATAAACAAAACATGGGGTAAGTATTTATCCTTTAAGTGGAACGAAAATAAACAACGACGTCTTCTCGATGACTACGAACAAGAGTCAAAATGCTCTCTTTCTAACCAAAGACTTCACGAATCTTTAAATTTACTTAAAGCATTCTCTACCTTAGCATCATTAGCACAGCACTTCTCAAAAATAATAATATTACAGAAAACGCACAGAAATTAGTTATGTCGATTATGTATGCAATACCAGGGCAAAGAGATGAAACGATGATGATGATGATGATGATGAGATGCTGTAACAACAACAAACCGCCTCTCGACTGACACAGGTCACGAGAGAAAATGCTCACTTTGCCATTATGCTGACTTGGAAAGGTCACTCACTTCTCAAAGTGACCCACCCAATGACAAATTAAACAACTAGTGATGTGTATTTCATGCGCATCAGCGCAGACGCACGTCTTCTGTCACGTATACATTCGCCTTGAAACGACTATAATCTCTTTCTCTCGCTCCTTTTTTGAATAAATATATAGGACTGGGGTGAAGAGAACCGAAAGAGAGAGAGGGAAACCGTCTTTTATCCCTCGATAAAGTAAGCCTAATGAGGAATATTCGAGCCATTTACTTCTTGAAGCATGTACCAAGAAAATGAGATCACTGCTGCAACGAATCTGTGATCAGTTTCCGTTCAGGAGCTAATCTAATTAGTAGAGGAGAGAAAGAGAAAAGGGGTACTGCAAAAGGGAAGGGGGGGGGGCTAGTTGAAGCATATACAGCAGGCACTACTATGCATAAGGATTAACGAGAGAAAGAGAGAGAAAGAAAGGGTAAGAAAAAAAAAAGATGATAAAAAAAATCTCTCACAAACTACGTACTAACAAAAATTCATGCACCACCAAACCATTTATTCACATCCCACATATCTCAACTGGACGGATACATTTCTCACTCTAACCCCTTACTACACACCACACATTTCTTTCTTTTTCGTTTGTTCATTTTTACATATTGATTTGCGCTACGGGTGTCATTCAATTCCCATTTCATAAACTTCTCTTTTTCTCTCTCTTCCTTCTTATATATCTGAAAGTATGAAATGGCATCTCTACAGAGGGGCACTAGAGAGAGAGAAAAGATACGACAACACAGAAGACAGAAAGAGGAAAAAAAGGGCCCTATAATCAAGCGAGATACCAAATTCCGGCAATAATAGACAATTCTCTGATATCATAAAGAATTCAAGTTGAATTATAAAACGGCTATTATTTTCGCTTTACACCTAAGACCTCAAACTTAGAGCATTAAATAATTTGAAAACGCACTTAGGTGGCGAGCACATCATAAAGCCATCACAAAGACAATCTAGTGTCTTGTCCTACTAATGTCTCAACTCCAATATCTCTTAGATCCTTGATTCTTACATCCCTCTTACTCGCCAAATCACACACACACATACGAATTAAAGACACGAGGAACTGATGAGGAAGAGGAAAAGAAAGGTGACGAGAAAGAGGCACGCACAGAGGTAGAGAGAGAGAGAACCGGAAGTGCACTCTGGAGAGATATAAAAATCCCCGCAATTTTCAGGAAATGTGAACAACCAAGTGGTCCATTGAGTCGACAATATTTTGCTTTCCAAGCCCTGAAAAATAAATCCCGAGGACAAAGGTGCAATTAAGTCACTTAAGGGCTACCACTAGATTATCCATAGATTGAACCACAGGGTACCATCGTCTATTTTACCATTCAATGTGTATGACTTTGTACCTCTTTTTTTTTATAGGTAAAGAGACAACGAAGAAACTGAATAAATTGCTCTACAAAAGAAGAGGATGACGATGAACAACAGTAAAAAGAAAGGACGAAATATCCTCCCTAACTGTTTAAGCAGTATCTTTACTTGTAAATTCAGCATCACTCTCCCTCTGGATGTAGGTTTCTAATCCCAGTACATGTCAGTATAGTTTTACTCTTTCTCTATCCTCTCTACTTCTAAAAATACTCTCATATTCACACCATTTCCAACATCCATACCTTAGCCGCTCTCACATCAAGATACCCAAAATTCTCGTGAGAAATAAGGCCGCAACACCCTGAAATTGAAAACATTGAACGGAAAGCGCTAACGTGATGATAGATTTCAGTAAAAATATCAAGGAAAACACCATATGGTGCACAATACTTACTAACGGCCCCCCCCCCCCTCCCTTCTCCGTCTCTCTCTGACTGTGTAAATAAACATCAACTAATAGAAGTATAGGGTCAAATCTGTTATACAACCACAGTAAATAACATGCAACTTACTGTAAGCGTTTGTAGTGTTAGCAGTTTACTGAAAAAAAATCTCATGTACACAACGTCAACATCAAGGATCCAAACCAACTGTAGCTACTATATATTACATACCATCTGTAATTAGAACCAACGCATTCTAAGAAAAATTCCAGAGAAAAGAAAACTTACCGAATACTATACCCTTGAAACCTTATACATACTACGTAGGTACACTGTTTATGACACCATCGAGTAAATCTGAATTGGGAAGTAATTCAATAACTCATATTATAGACGCATTCAAATTCAGAAAAATCACATTGAAGTTTAGCACTTAAAAAAAGAAAGCTGACACCATAATTCGACAGACGTAATCACTGTACATGAGAATTTCACACGCAGCCATTTACGGCAACGGCACTAACGTACATCAGAAAGGAAATCAAAATTTAATCAATTCATATGTCTAGTTACGTCTGGTTTTAACTTTATGATATATATAGCTTTGAATTAAATAAGAGAAGTACATCAAAAAGGATGAAACCACTCGATTGACGTTCCATTTTTCTTCTTGGAAGAAATAAAAAAGAACGCTTATAGAATATCGATACGCCACTTTGTTTCAAAAGTTCGAATAGAACGAGTTTTTGTACTCGAGCCTAGCCACTTCGGTATATTTGGCGCTGCAACTATGCACCATTCTAATAAAAATAATGGCTGAATATGAGTTTAACCCTGCAGTAATAGAAAAGAGATGCGTGAGAGCCAAGATAACATCATTATATCATCCTTCAGTACAGTGATTTAATGACATTATTTCAGTGACGTCTAAAACAATATCTAATTGACGAACCAAGAGTATGTCCAATATAACAACCTCAACGCTCAATTCAATAATCTCAAGTTCCGTGACGCAATGGCCATTTCTAAGCAAACGACGACGACGACGACATACCGACAACATTTGAAAAGAGAGAAAAAAATGGAAATTACTACTAGTCGGTAAACATAGCTCAGAGTTATATTCACGCAAAATTATTTTAATGAACAAATTATGGTCTTAAATCAGAGTTATGCGTGGGTAATTTACCAAACTTTACCAACATAAACTCATAAATTTTAGACATTCTTATTAATAAAATTCATTTTAGGGCCCTTCAGCTACAAGGTCATTATAGCTCCGTCCAACTGCGTAGTTCTACTGCAGAGACTGCACAGACATTACACTAATCCAACGATTTTTGGGTATTAGCGGTACCCAGCTTTCCAAAATAGCCACCCATGTTAAAACTGGCTGGAGTTACGTTGCTTAACTTCAGTGATCAGATCGGAACTGGCTCAGATTGGAACCTACCTTTTAATGATGGCTACAACGGTTATCACTTCCTGTGAAATTGAGCCTACTGTGATGTCAGACAGGAAGGCATTTTATTATCAAAACAATGAGATCCAATGCCGTATTAACGCAAGGGCCCGGGGGGCTCATGCTAAGCTGTGTATGTCAAGTCACCACTTACATATTATTCCTGGGAGTGGTTGTCGTAGGGACCCAAGTAAACTGCTTTGCCAAGGGGCCCATAATGCTGTTAAGACGGCACTGAGCAGAACCTTCCTGTGACAGGATCGGATGCCCATTTCTTGTCCCACTGGAACACATGGGCGATCTATTGGACGTTGACTATTTTGATTCGTTGGGGGCCTTGGGGCACTTTTTAATACAACAACACCATGAGGGGGGAGCTCTTACACTTGGGAATTTTACCGATCTGCACGTTGCATGTTCTTTCCTGTGCAGTGGTAGCATCGTACATATTACACGTGGGGGACACAGTTTTACTTCCCATATGACAGAGAGCGCACTGAGGGGTCTCTCTCACCCGAAAAAAAATTCACACCGTTGGGACCTGACCTTTTTTAAGCTCATCGACCAAAGAAACAGGGAGCGGCGAGGTGCGTTGGACACACCAGTTCTCGTCTGATCACTGAAGTTAAGCAATGCAAGCCCAGTTAGTACTGACATGGGTGGTCGCTCGGGAAAGCTGGGTACTGCTAATACCCAATAATCGTCGCATTAGTGTAGTCTGTGCAGTCTATGCATTAGAACTATGCAATGGACGAGTCTCTAATGAGCTAGTAGTTGACGGGACCTTAAACACCAACAAACAAACCAAAGAAACAACTGTGCACTCGGTTAGATAATACCAACACAACAACTAACTCCGTTCCCGCCTATGGCAGGGTCGGGTACCCAACTTGGCCCTCTGGATGGACACACCGGCGATCTATTGGACAGTATTTTCCCTCAGCCGAAGTCGATCAAAGCTCCTACACCTGGGAAGTTTGCCTCATCTACTCGTTGCATAGTAGTGAGAGGGGTTCTTTGACGTGCAAATGCCATCGTACACCACACGGGACCTCGGTTTCACTTACCATCCGAAAGACAGCGCACTGGGGGCCTCTCTCTGTCTCGCCCGGTTAAGAAGTCAATCCACCTCGATCCAGTATCGATCCTAAAGCCAATGACGCAGTTACCGAGC
>JAAFCE010006668.1:16957160-17026507 GCA_013389805.1 Trigoniulus corallinus
CTACTGCGCCACCGAGGCGGCTCTCGATAATACCCACACGGATTTCAAAAATTCCTATGCACTTCCTGTGCCGTAAATCGGGAATTTTACTTGAAAGATGGTGACACTAACCACATGCAGATTTCATAAAGTTCAGGGTTTTTGACCGACCCTCCAACGAAAAACGACTCGCAGAGCGACATCAATTCAATAACTCATCACCTTAAAAAAATGAAATTAAAATTAGACAACAACCCATAAATAACCAGTGCCGTCGGCCAATTATATATGGCTTTTTTTACCGAAACACAACTGCTATATGGGACAAGACGTAATTCCGTCATTTTAAAAATACTGCGATATTATCGCATAATTGACACTAGGCGCTTTATTCACCCAATAAATAATCCAAAATTTATTACTAGGACCATTTCGGCTTATAGCTTTACTCGGATTAAACGGCTTAAATTCCTGCACCATTCATTAAAATAATACCACGAAACAGAGTCAAAGGGGGTTTAATTATGACTGCCAGTGATGGAAAATTTTAATTTCATCATCACAGTCTAATATGGTATCGCCTCGGTGGCGCAGTGGGCAGCGTGCTTGGTAAATGCCGCAGTGGCTCTAGGTTCGATACTGGACCGAAGTGTGTTGGCTTCTTTCAGGCAAGAGAGAGATATGCCCCGAGTGCGTCTTCCGTCGGATCGGAGGTCCCGCCGTGTGGTGTAAAATGGCATTTGCACGTAAAACAACCCTCTGAACTATTCAAGGGGTAGATGAGGCAAAAATTTCCAGGTTTAGCAGCTCAGTGGAGTCCCCCAACCAACAGTAGACCGACGATAAATAAGCATAAGGGTTGCAGCTTTGGTCGGTAACCGTCTGCGGAAACATACTGTCCAATAGTTCTCTCTTGTGTCCATTCAGATGGACAATCACTCTATCCTTCAGGGTTTGAAGCTGCATTACAGTCTAATATTTTTGATAGCATTGGGACGACTGACAGATGCCTGCGACGTCAACGCTACCCCGGAAAGGACAAAAAAAAACAAGCACCGAATTAATACTGCGACAACTACGTACATGAGAGGAGGCTGGCATGACCCAACTTGATAACTACAGTACCCTGAAATATAAGAAACTACAGCTAAAATCAAAAGTAGAGGAAAGAGATTGAGAGTGACGGGGTAGAGATTCAGCTAGCCCCGTCCCCCTTCTTGTCATCCTATTTTCTGCCGCTTGTCACAGGCGCCTGACTCTTGCATCACTTCCGTCGCATAAACACTAAATTAATTTAAATCACTAATCCACTTTTATGTCTTAAACTAACGAAGTCTACAAAATCTACCTTTTTAAAACCTTTACAACATTTACGACTAACAAGAAAATATTCTAAAACGGTGATGAACAACGCGAGAGGAAAGGTGCAACATAAAAGAGGAAGAAAAGTAAGCACTAAGAGGTGAGTTAAACTGAGGGGTGTATGTGTGGGTGTGTAACAAGTGCTGAAGGTTAAGAAGTACTACATCACTCTCTATCTCGTTTATATTTTACTGAATAGCGATTGAACTAAGGAGGAAGAAGAACACGGGACGATGCAGAAGAAGAAGAGGAACAAGAAGACAAAGATGAGGAGGGAAGAAGAGGTAAGAAATTACAAATCCCCACGAGGAGCATCCTTAACTCGTTATATCACATTAACAACCTTGTAGATGTTAAACACGATAGTTTTATTAAAACATTCATTTTGATGCTTTTCCTTCTTTGTTAACTTATCAAATGCATTCTTTTGCTTCTTATTATGGCTTCTACCAAGTTTATATTTTATCAACAACACAACCTCTGGAAGGAATCAAAAATAATTTTCTCCAGGACTGCAACAAAGAAAAAATGCAGACAAAGAGAGAGAGAGTGAGAGAGAGATGGGGAGAGAGAGAGAGCTCCAGCCTAGCATAGAAAGAAGACAAAGATGGAGATATATTGAGTGCGTGTGTGGGAGTGTGAAAGAAAGAGAGAGAGAGAGAGGCCGACATAGACAAAGTCATGAAATCCTTATTAATTTCCACAGACATTAGGTGTCGCTATTATTTTCATTATGGCGCCAGGAAAAGCATTTTTAAACTTCAGAATGACAGACAACATTTCTCATAAATGCGCTTAACATACCATTCACGCAGAAATACTACTGCCACAATATTTGCCCTCTGTCTCTCTCTCTTCCACTTGCTCTCTTGCCTCTTTCGCCTTACCCTTTTCTCACACTGCTCTTTCTCTCTCTCTCTCCCTTTATCGTCACCACCTCATATCCTACACATCATCTGCAGGAAATACCAAAAAAAAATTTGTCGGCACATATCATTTTTAACTCACCCATCGACACCAAGAGGTTCTTTCTTAGCCTTCTCCTCCTCCTCACACTCCTTACTCACTTTTTACCCTCCCCCCCTCTCTCTCTCTCTCTCTTCCTCCCAAATATAGATCTGAACAATATCACAATAAATCCTCATTTCTTCCTCTTCATGTCTTAATATCAAATTCTTGAAATCGTTTCTACTAGCCAATAATACATGTATATGCAGAACCGGAAATGAGATGAAAAACAATTTTATCATTGATAACTTCAAGCATATTTGAACGGAAGAGACACAGAGAGAGAGAGAGAAGAAAAAGACAGAGGTACAAAAAAATAATAAATAAAACCCAGTTAAATGATTAATTTATATATATCGACAAACATTTTAATGTGCCGAAAGCAAACCAACCTTAAAGAGAGACAAAAAAGGGGTTTACTAATTTCCGTAAGCTCAGCTCTTTTTGTATTCGCCTATAAAATGTTTCAACATAGTACTTATCTCTCTTTCTTCTTCTTCTTCTTCCTCTTATTCTTCTTCTTGATTAAGAAAAAAAAACAATATATTCATTTCCCTATCTATTGAAAATTAAATTTCAAGATCACCCCCCAAAACAATACAAACTGAAAGAAACGGGTAGGACCAAAGAGGCGAGAAGAGGAGGAAGAAGAAAAAGAAAGCATACGATTATCTCACAAAAATGTATTCAATATTCAAAGAGAGTTAACTTCCAGAAAAAAATACATGATATTGATCCTCCCCCTTCATCCTCTTCCTCATCCACCCCTGACTTGTCTATCCCCCTCTTACTATTCAGAAATTTCAAAACAAATCTATACCATTTCTATTATCCTACCTGAAATTTTCAAGATGAATGAAAAAAAAATAATAATAATATTAATGAAATTTTGAGATACAGTACACCTTCTTACCCCTTTATCACACAAACACAGATCGCCCTGAAACATTTGTCAACATCGCGCATCAAAGCCACCTACCTATTTTGATTAACGCGTGAATAAATAAAATTTCTTTCACACCTTAGTTTTTTTTGTTGTGTTTTTCTTCTTCTCTTGTCTTTCTTACCGCATCACACACACACAACTCTTATATTCAAACAAAATACCATGTTTTCACATTTGTGCATCTTCCTTTCCTTTCTATCATCTTCTTCTTCTTCCTCCTCTAAATTTAGATAGATATTATAATGCAAAATAGCGAAAGAAAGAAGAAATCTAAGGAGGAGGAGGTAAAGCAAGGAGTAAAACATAGATATTATGTTTTTCACTCTTTATACTCTTACCTTCCTTCGATAGTAATAATAATACTTCAGATATATCTATATATGTATATATTTAAAAAAAAAATCTTCAATGTACTATCATCAATCATTTTGAGACAACTTTTGGAAAATATTGTATGCAGATGTTTGAATAAAAACTTGCGCAATTTTTTTTCACTGTGTGTGTTACACAACAGTTAAGGCGGAAGAAGGTAAGGTAGCAAATATAAAACCTTGTCTTCTTTCATTTCGTTGTCTGAGCTTCCTCTCTCTCTCTCTTTCGCTTTCCTTTCCTCCACATACCTTCCCGGGACACATTACACACCTCTGAATTCACACCATTTCTTCTTCCTCCTCCTCCTCTCTCTCTCCTTTCCTCCACATTTCTTCCCGGGACAAACACATACCTCTTTATTCACACCATTTCTTCCTCCTCCTTTCTCCCTGCCTCCCTCTCCCTCTCTTGCTCTCTCTCTCTCCCATTTTTTCGCAGCACAACACCCTCCTCTGCTCTCTCTTTCTCTCTCTCTCTCTCTCTTATTTTTACATAACACAACACTTTTAGTTGGGACGATTTAAGAAATGAATTGAGCATTTCACCTAATAGGCTGAACGAGCTTTAAGAAAAAAAAATGACAATTTCAACCTTGTATAATATCCATGTGCACCGCACGTCTGTCGGTTACTACCAAAAAAAAATCATAATGCAAAAACCAAAAAAAAAAAAATTTCAAAAAATAAAAGGAATAATGTGCATATGTATGTAGGAAAGTAAAGATGAGGAGAAAGACGAGAATGAAGAAGACGGAGGAGAGGAAGAAGAAGAAGATGCACACAGAGAGGGAGAGAGAGAGAGAGAGAGCTTAAGTAGGTGGAAGACGAGATTGGTAAAGATAGAAACGGGACGAGATCAATTTGGTAACATCTCAGGGTGTTGTATGTGAGTGCGCGTGTGTTTGCCATCCAACGACAAAGAGATATGGACTAGTGAAAAATAAAACAGGAGACATTCACACAGAGGCAGAGTGAGGGAGAGACAGAGAGAGAAAAAGAGAAAAGTGAGATCTGTATGGGATAAGGAAATGGCATACGAACTGGCATTTAACTTCACTGCAGTTGTACGAGTGCCTCGGATTGGTTTTCCACAAAAGAAAAGTCATACAGAACTCATCCTGCTTTTTATGATGGCATAATGCTAACGGAGACACATTTGCGTGAAGTAAAAGAAAATAGCAGTAAAACCTCAGCAGGGAATAAGAAGAAGAAGACAAAAAAACCAAACGGTGGTTGGTGTCTTATGATTGTGTGCATGTTGGGAGGATGAGGAGTGCATATGACACGCACACATACAGAGAGAAAGGGACAAAGAGGGACAATAAGGATGATGACGTTGATGAGAGTCTCAACTTTTAGATGACACTCTCGCACAGAGAAGGAGGGAACGAGGAGAAGAAAAGCTGAAAGTTTGGGACCCTAACATACACATAACGAGATTTTCCCCCCAGGTCCATATGATTCAAGACACCATACAGAGAAAGCAACTCCTAACCCCTTTGGGAGCGGCGAATTGCGTCGGACACACCAGTTCTTAGCTGATCACTGAAGTTAAGCAGCGCTACCCCCAGCTAGTACTGACATGGGTGGCCGCTAGGGAAAACAGGGTACTGATCGTCGCATTAGTATAGTGCCTGTGCAGTCTCTGCATCAGAACTACACTGTGGACGGGGCTCTAATGACCTTAGTGGTTTAAGGGCCCTAAAACACCACTAAACAACAACTCTGAATGCATACAAGAGCGATATATTTCACATTGATTTTCCTCAACCGGTTGCCGATCAAAGCTGCAACCCCTATGCTCATTCATCGCCGCTCTACTGTTCGTTGGGGCACTCCACCTCCACCAGACACCGGCAAATAGTGGAGGGGGGGCGGCTAGCTCCTACACCTGGACATGTTCACCTCATCCACCCGTTGCATAGTAGAGAAGGGTCTTTGACGTACAACTGCCACTGTACATCCCACGGGACCTCGGTTTTACTTCGCATCCGAAAAAAGGCCCACTCGGGACATCTCTCTCTCTCTCTCTCGCATAATAAAGAAACCAACCCACCTCGGTCCAGTATCGAATGTAGAACTACTGACTCAGTTACACCCACTACACCACCGAGGTGGGCCCAGCGACTGAATTACGCTGGGCACCGCAGTTCTCGTCTGATCACTCAAGTGAAACAGCGCAACCCCAGTTAGTATTAACATGGATGGCCGCTTGGAAACACTGGGTACCGCTAATACCCCAAAAATCGTCGCTTTAGCGTAGTGTCTGTGCAGTCTCTGGATTACAACTATGCAGTTTGACGGGGATCTAATGACCTTTGTAGTTGAAGGGCCCTAAAACACTAACAAATCGATCAAATCCAAGACACGAGAGAGAAAATGAAACGACACTCATGCATTATAATACTAAAATGAAAAAAAAAAGAAGAGCAAACGATGAAAATAATATATCCCAGTTCAGAAACCTTCCTTCCTTCCCTCCCTCCCTTAAAGGCTTATATAATGTGACAAAAATATCCAATTTTTAGTTAACGCCACAAGACAAAAAACAACACACACATACAGAGACACAAAAGTCTATGTTTCCTTTCTCAACGTTCACGCATTTAAATAAACTCTATGTAAACTCTCTTATGCATCATTTAATGCAAAATATTTAATGTAAATGGTAACCTTTAGAGTCGATGAAACAAACGAGATAAAGACGTCGAAATATATGCGCGTGTCTACGACTACACAGAAAATTTATTCAAAAGAGAAAGAACGAGAGAGAGATGTTTAGTTGCTATATTTGAAAAGGAAATTTCTGTTATAAGGCACTGAAACTGTCGGGTAAACCAACCTTGTCATCATAAAAAAAAATGACATTTATATATTTCATCATTCCTAGGAAAACAACAACCCTAAAAATATTTATACATCTATACCTACTGCTGCTCAAATTGCGGTATATTTTTCTGATGGCTGTCGTGTGCATGCATTTAATCTTGAAATGCCATCGATGAAAATTCATTTTTAGTCTCCTAGTCAAGAGACGTTTACATAAATTTAAGGAGGGGGGCGAGTTCCAAATGCGGGGGAGCGGTTTATTGTGTTGGCCTCACCAGTTCTTGTCTGATCACTCAAGTTAAGTAACGCAACCCCAGTTAATACTGGGGGGAGAAATGATCATCAGTTCAAACTGAAGGAGATCAGTGCCCGAACAGACTCATATATTACTGGTCCTTTTTTCCAAGGGTCAATCGCCAATGGAATGCTCTTGATGAGGATAAGGTGAAGAACTTTCTGGAAGAAGGTGCCATTATAGTGGGCAGGCGATGTATCACAGAAAAGATGCTATGCTTCAGGTTCCTTGAGGTTTTAGAATGAGTGAAATTTTAGGAATGAGTGATATTCTCTCCACTGCCAATTTGGCCTATCGCGGCTGCTTGCAGGGTATTCAACTAGAACTAGAATACTGACATGGGTGGCTACTAGGGTTGTGCAAGGAGTCTCGAAAAAGCAAACATGTTCGGGCTCGCTCGCTCGCTCTCGGTGTAACGAGCGAGTTAACACAGTATTTTTAAGTAAACGAGCCGAGAGTGAGTCTTGGCCCCCATTGTGGGCGAGAATGCGAGCGAGAGTCATCAACTAAATATGTTTAATTCAGCCATACTTTTATAATTATTTTGTTTTTCTCAATAAACTCAATACAAGAGCAGGCGCGGGGGGGCAAACCCCCCCCCCCCTAAATTTTGGGTCGACATTGACACTAACACATGAAAATTGCGTTTCCAATCGCTGCCTATGGCTCAACCCCCCCTGCAACCCCCTCTGACGAAAATCCTGGATCCGCCCCTGCAAGAGCAGGCAAGCCCGAGCCTCAATTTTTGTTAATTGGTAATAAGGGTCGAGCGAGACTCGTTCACAAAAAAGTCCCCGAGCGAGAGTATTCCTGATACCCCTACTACGCTGAGTGAGCAAACTTCGAGCATACGTTCATTTTGAAATATGCACAACTCTAGTGGCTACTTGGGAAAACTAGGTACTACTAATACCCAAAAATCGTCCCATTAGTGGAATTTCCGTGCAGTCTCTGCATTACAATTACGCAGTGGACGAGGGGCTCTAATGACCATTGTAGTTGAAGGGCTCTAAAAAAAAAACACCAACAAACCAAATCCAAATGCGGCCTGTTTCATTCTTCGACAAAAAAAAAAAAACATGATGGATGCCGTGTGTTTGAGGGAGCGGCTGTACTTCGGCGTTGGATTCACCAATTCTCTCCTCTGATCACTCAAGTTAAGCAACGCAACCCCAGCTAGTACTAACATGGGTGGCCGCTTGCGAAAACTGGGTACCGCTAAGACCCAAAAATCGCTGCATTAGTGAAGTGTCTGCACAGTCTCTGCATTACAACTACGCAGTGGATGGGGGCTCTCTAATGACCTTGTGGTTGAAGGGCCCTAAAACATCAACGAACGAACAAAAAATTAAAAAATCTATCGATTATATCTTTGTAACTTATATATCCTCATCCTTTCACCTACCTCCTCATCTCCTGTGGGCAGCCTCATAAGGGGTTGACCTGTTACGGCTGCCTGGCTTACACCCCAACCCACAAACTATACGCCATATCACACAACCAGAAAATGAGCCAGAAATACACAACTCTTAACAATTCTTATTTGGCTTTAGATAAATTTTGCTTTATAACACGCAATTAGATGACTTTCTTGTAAATCTTCATTACAAACCATTTGGCATAGGAGAGAGAGAGAGAGAGAGCGCGAGTAGTCATTTTTCAAAATTAAGCTACAGTATTATTAAATTAATAGTAAGAGACCTATGTTAGGGACCGATTAAAACAAAATAACAATTAAATATTTTTGACGGATCATTGATTATTACAAAATGATGAAATTAGTTATTTAGCTCCAAAGATTAAGTCTAGGTATCCAACATGAAGAAAGAAAAGGGGCACAAGATTGTATCACACTGAGATGGGTGTCAGCTCATGGACATGCGAAAGGTTTGTTTTGTTTTTGTTTGTTGGAGTTTAAGGTCCCGTCAACTACAAGGTCATTAGAGACCCGTCCACTGTATAGTTCTAATGCATATACTGCACAGACACTACATTAATGCGACGATTATTGGGTATTAGCAGTACCCAGCTTTCCCGAGCGACCATCCATGTCAGTACTAACTGGGCTTGCGTTGCTTAACTTCAGTGATCAGACGAGAACTGGTGTGTCCAACGCAACTCGCCACTCCCATATGCGAAAGGTGATGGCCCACAAACATACGCTAAGAGGATATAGGACCTCGCCCTTGCGACCTTGCACTCTCCCCAACATTAATTAACCAATAAAAGAAAAGAGGTCCTTAAAGGAATGGGCACACAATGGGCTCCACTGCGTAGTTCTAATGCAGAGCTGCACAAACACTACGCTGTTGGACGATTTTCGAGCATTAGCGGTACCTAGTGTTCCCAGGCGGGTACTAGTTGGGGTTGCGTTGCAGTTGTCGTCAGTGATCAGACGACAACTGGCGTGTCCAACGGCTCCCCACACAATTCCACTTCGGTGGCACAGTAGGTACCATGCTCGGTAACTGCGTGAATGATGTAAGGTTCGATACTTAATCGAGATGGGTTGACATCTTTCGGGCGAGAGAGATATTGAGGCCTTGAGTGCATCTTCCTTCAGATGAGAAGTAAACAACTCCGAGGTCCCATGTGATGCACGATGGCATTTGCACGTAACAGACCCTTCTCTACTATGCAACGGGTAGATGAGGCAAAATTTCCAGGTGTTGGAGCGCGGCGGAGTGCCACAACCAACAAGTAGACCGGCGATAAATAAGCATAGGGGTTGCAGCGTTGGTCGGCAGCCACCGGCTGCGGAAAAACCCCATCCAATATATCACCCTTGTGTCCATTCAGAGGGACAAGATGGGGAACCCCAAGATGGGTGTACCCGATCTTGCCATAGGTGGGAAAAGGGAGGTTAGGAGTTGCTTCTTGAAAGCAATGGCCACACAGTTTTGCTTGCTGGATACATACAGTACGCAAGACAGAATTTGGACATTGCTCCACAGTGACCACAAAATGTATACCTCTTGGCCTCCTCTCCTCTCTTTTCTTGCTGACAAAAAAAAATTGTTTTTTGTACTCAGCAAATCTCACTTTTGTCTTTCATGAATCTTAGACAACAACAGCAATTTCATCCCATCTACAACTACAGCAACTGCGTGAATAAATTATCAAGTTAGTGCTATATAGTACATTTCACATAACGTATTACACAGACTGGATCAAGCTTTTGTCGCCTATTTTTATAATAAATTATAGATACGAAAGAAACCGGAGAGGAGGGAGAAAAAAGAGACCCCCCCAAATTTCGTTTTAGAAAGAGACTATTTTAAGCCTTTCTCGGTCGCTGTAACATTGTAATAAGATCTATATATGCAGAAAACACTTTCTTCTTCCCTTCTCTCTCTCAAAGTACAGTCCTGACTTTGTAACGGATGGATACTGGTATTCTTGTGACATTTAATGGCCATCGAAATGTGCTAGTTTCTAGGCAAACGTGAGTTGATGTCATGCATATACAGTATATTTGTCAATGAGTTGGCTTGACAGTGAAACCGAAGAAAACAGAGGAGGTTCAGGGGATGGAGGACATTCCTACACTCCTGCTTCTTTTCTCCTACCCAATCGAGTCTGGATATACATCCACTCCATTAACCTCGACCAACTTTCATTGTAGTGCTGCCGTTGCTAACCCAAGGCTCATTTAGACGAGTCCTTATTTTCGCATGAAAAATGACTATTTGATGTTGCTACGACATGTTCAGCCAATGAATCAAGCACCACATTTCTTAAGCCCTACGTAACTTTTAAAAGGCAAGATGAGGAGAAGGAAAAGGAGTAGTAATAGTAGCATGCTAGTGGTTGACGATGATGAGGAAGGAAGATGACTTTGAAGGGACTGGAAACCAGTTACTCGGAGAGAAGAGAGAAAGAGAGTGGAGAGAAAAAAAAGGCGAGAATAAAAGACGACTGAAAAAAAAAAATTCCACTCTTCTAAAAACGTTAAGTCACCATTTCGATCACATTCTTATATTGCAGGCGTTCAGCCGCAAATGAATCGAAATATAAATAAGCCAAAGTAAAATGCAACAAACCTGTATATACACGCACTAGTATAGTAGGTCTATCTAAAGACACATACAGTACATACACACACACGCATTCAAAGGAATATTGCACAAATCTTCTTAGAAATTTCATTACGATAAAGTCGTTTGCTGTTTGCTTGAAATATTTTATACTCACCCCGAAAAAAAACAGCTTTTTGAACACAAATAATAACGCATTAATGAAAGAAAAGGGGAGACGAAACTCTTTCATCTTTTCTCTACTACAATAAATTCAGCCGCCGCGCCGCCACGCTAGACCACTTTTCAAAAACCGGTGTAGTGTACAGTATACACAACCGTCATCGATTCATAGAGCAGGTGAAATCTTCTCCTTCATTCTTAATATAATATCACTCTATCTCTTTTTTTTCCGGGGGTATTTCATCTATTATTCGGTATTATTTCACGGTTGTTAATGGTCAATTCGAGTAAGTTCATGCCGACGGTATCTTTTCGAGTCGCCGCCATTTGCATTATAGAACGAGAAAAAAAGAACGAGTTTTTTTGAAAAAAAGAAGGGTACTTAAGAGAACGAGTTGACGCAGGCGCACTGGATTACTACATCAGTGCTCGGTGTTTCCAGCTTCGATACCGGATCGAGATGGGTGAGGTCAGAGAGGGACAGAGGGAAATTAATGGTCAAGTCGAATAAGTTCCCGTCGACAGTATCTATTCGAGTCGTCGTCATTTACATTATAGAACATCATCATACTACCGTCATCCCGCCTGTGGCAGGGTCGAGTCTGCGGGTTCCAGCTTTCCACGTTCCCCACCCACCCCACCCTGCTCCCCCGTCGGCTTTACTCTCCCCCTGACCTAACGAACTCCTCCTCCCTTCTTCTCCTTACAACATGTCCATACCACCCCAGGCTACCTCTCATATACTCGTTCCTAATTTTATCACCTCTCAACACCCCACTCACGTGCCACAGCATTCGCATCTCGGCGACTTGCATTCTGTAAGGCAAGGCGCAAAATGAGACGCAGGTGGCGAAGGTGACGCAGGGTGTAGCAGCCCTGCGAAATTCTGCTAGCAGGCAATCACCGCACATTGAATCGCAGTTTTTCACCATACTTGCATCAAATAACAAGAGAACTTATCGGCTTCGCTCCGCTTTTTGCTATTGTCACGCCAACTTCACGCAGGAAACTGCGACATTGGCACTCGCTCCGCAGGGTCACGTGGCGCAGGCACTGAGTCACGTCACTCTGCGACTTAACATGCGCAACTACAGTACATACTATCGTATGAGCCACAGAAATTTATGGTGAGTCACCCTGCATCACCTGCGGAGACTGCGTCTCATTTTGCGCTGGACTTTAACGTGGCTCTTCCTCACTGCCCCAACACTGATCCATCGAGCATAGCTGGCCAAACCACTGCCCTGTAAAACTTCCCTTCCAACTTGATTGGGACCCTCCTATTACACAGGACTGAATTCTTCATTACAGAACAACAGCAACTCCTAGCCCTTTTCCCGCCAATGGTAGAATCGCGTACCCATCTTGTCCCTCTGAATGGACATCAGGACGATTTATTGATCGTGGCTCTAATGTTGGTTGGGGCACTCCACCGAGCTCTCCTACACCTGGAAATTTGACCAAACAGCCCGTTGCATAGTAGAGAGGGTTCTTTGACGTCTAAATGCCATTGTACATCTCACGGGGCCTCACTTTTTACTTCTCATCCGAAGGAAGGCGCACTTGGGGCATCTCTCCCTTCTCTCTCTTGTCCGAAAGAAGCCAACTCACCTCATTCCAGTATTGAACCTAGACCTACGGACGCAGTTTCCGAGTGTGCTACCAATGAACCACCGCGAGGGGTGTTTCTGCATTATATAGATCGAGGTGGAAAAAACCAACGTTTTCCAAAATAGAAAACGAAATTGGAGCAGGCGCAGGCGCACTGAATTCCTGCATCAATGGTTAGTGTTTCCATGTTCGATCCCGGGTAGGTAGGATTCTGTCGGTTGTTTTTTTTTTGCTTTTTGGTTTCGTCGGTGTTTTAGGGCCCCTCAACTGCAAGGTCATTAGAGCCCTGTCTACTGCATAGTTCAAGTGCAGAGACTGCACAGACACTACACTAATGCGACGATTCTCAAGCATTAGCGACACCCAGTTTTCCAAGCGGTCACCCATGTTAGTACTAATTGACATTGCGTTGCTTAACTTCAGTGATCAGACGAGAGCTGGTGTGTCCAAAGCAATAAGCCGCTCCCAAGGATTCTTTCGGATCAGGGCGAGAGAGAAAGAGAGGGAGATAGGGGTCCCAAGTGGGCCTTCAGTACTTCGAAAAGGGAGAAAACATATCTTATGTCACCGTATGAAAAACAAAAATTTATTTCGGCTTATTATTTTGTTCATTAACTTTTATAATGATACGCGATTGGATTACATTGGGGCGGGAGAGGGGGGGGCAAACCCTACCGCCGTAAAGATTTTTGTCTTATTGCCAATTAAGACGATCACCAAATGCAGGAGGAAGGAGGACATGGAGAGAGAGAGAGTAAAAATCTTCATTCGGGATTATCTACTTTTTCGGACATGATAAACATAAATGACGTCGTTATAACACAAGAAATGTTTCTCATCTAATCCTCATCTCGAGCGTTATCCCGAGTTCCCAACGAATAATCCTCAATTTACAACCATAAGTATTTTGAAGGATAAAGAGGACTACTACTTATAGAAAGGGATCAATTAAACGACGTTGTTCTCAGTTTAGTTATTTATTAAAAAAAAACACCCTGAAGAAGGAAAAGAAAAAAAAGGTTGATGATGATGCTAGTAATCATCTATTAAAGAATAACCCTTTAATCGAGCCAGTCTTTTTAATATCAGAAAATAAGACGTCGTCAGATGAGCAGCATTTCTTTGAGAGAGCGAGAGAGCAGTTTTAATCCACTTAGATAACAGTTCAATGCTCTATATTAGGCCCTAACTGTGAGTATGGGCCTTATAGAAACATAAAAAAATACATTTCAAAAGAAAATACCATCTAAAAATAAATTAATTCAAGAAAAATAATCATTAAATGTAGTAAGGGGGTCGGGACAAAATGACTCAGAAATGAAATAGTGCGCAGACAATATGATCCCCCTTTACATTTTTGAGAGACTTACTATCTTATAATAATGTTTCTCTGAATTGATAAAACTAATGAAGCTGGCTTTCCTAGCGTCCCCCACCCCTCTGCTCCTTCCTGAAGGTCCTACATGGGCCATTTTTTTTACAAATATAATAAATGAGTCTCCAGAAAATGACATCATTTCATGTTACACAACATTTAACGAGCAAAAGAAAGTAGTTTAATAAACAGTAATCTTAGTCCCCCTCAACAAACCATGAACTGCAGCCAGAATTCTTGTATTTCGCATCACAAATATATCTTATTATGACGTAAATTACAAAATAATCTACTATTTCAATGTATAATAATTATGAAAATATGGAAAAATAAAGATACCAATTTATATTTCTATCCAAAAACACAAAATAAGTTCAAGACAAAAAGAAAAAAGCAATGAAATTATAGATAAAGTCCTTATAGGCTATGTGCCTAGCTCGACAGCTCAGTGGTTAGCAACCATCACATCACGAGTTTATGGCTGCAGGATCGATTCCAATCGAGGCAGACAGCTTCTGTTTGAGCAAGAGAACGCTAGAGCAAGCTAGCGAGAGAGAGAGAGCACTTGGGTCCATTCAGAAGGACAGGATGGTCATCCCGATCCTGCCATGGGCGGGAAAAGAGTTAGGAGCTGCTTTACTCGTTTCAGGTAGCAACAGTTCCTTCCAGTGCGGTGGTGACATGCCACACGGCACTCCGAAGGAAGGCACTCCAGATAGTATTAACATGGGTGACCGCTTGGGAACACTGGGTACTGCCAACAACGTCGTACCAGCGTAGTGTCTGTGCATTTTGTTTGTTTGTTGGTGTTTTAGGGCCCTTCAACTACAAGGTCATTAGAGCCCAGTCCACAGCATAGTTTTTATGCAGAGACTGCACAGACTCTACACCAATGCGACGATTTTTGGGTATTAGCGGTACCCAGTTGTCCCAAGCGGCCACTCATGTCAGTACTAGCTGGGATTGTGCTGTTTAACTTCGGTGATCAGACGAGAACTGATGTGTACAATGCAATTCGCCGCTCACCAGTGTCTGTGCAGACTCTGCATTAAAACTACGAAGTGACTGGGGCTTTAATGACCATTGTAATTCAAGGGCCCTAAAACACCAACAAAACAAACGGAAGGCGCGCTCGGCCCCCTCTCTCTGTCTCTCTAGCCAGAAAGAAGAAACCATCTCATCTCGAGTCAGTATCGAACGCAATGTTCCATCACTTTACCTCTGCACCACAGAGGGGGTTGAGCAAAGTATACGTGAGAATCGACAAAATTTCCAGGGATAAGGCCTGACCTCACAGAACCATTGCCTGAAGTCCCCATATAAACATGGACGTCCGCAGAATTTTTTTGGGGGGGGGGGGGGGGGGGGAATGGGATAAAACAGAAAAGAATTACTCCAATACAAAGAAAAAGTGAGGGTCCTGTGGCTTGTGTGACGTCTAAAGAGTTGGTCCAACAAATTATGGAAAATAGCTGAAAACATTTAAAACCAGTGGCGGGCGCCGCCAAATCTCAGTTAGGGCAACTGTCCACACTACCTTCCCCTGTACACCCCCCCCCTTCCCCACCTGCCTACAGAGGAAATAGACCGGCATTAAAATAACCAAGAGGTTGTGGAAATAGGTCGCTGTGTTTAAAAGCTCTCGACTGTGTATACTCGGTTCCAACGGGACGACCGACTACCTGACCCTCTTATAGGTAGGAAAAGGGTCAGGAATAATAATGATGATGATGACGAAGACTGGTATGTTAGTCATTATAACGACGCCAATGGCAATGTTTATGATTGTTTATAAATGTGACTCTCTGCATGTGCATGAGTGAAAGAGTTACGCCAAGAGCTAATGAGGTATTCCAAATTTCATTTTGAGCTCTAATAGGTCTCTTCGAGATTACTCTGCCACTTCACGCCAATCATTCATTAAAAACAGATCTGCAACTAACCATCAAAACATTATCAGTTATTGTCAAGGGGGTAAAGAGTTATTCATGCCATCCATTCTCCTAATTTATGCAAAAAAATATATAGCCTACATTTCAACTTTCTGCATTCATTGCGAAAAGAGAAATCAGATCCCAAGTCAAATTAGTAAACCGAATATTATTAACTTTTAAAACCTACATTTCAAAGACCCATTTCACAAATATCCTTCCGGTATCCCTTTCAAATTTTACCTAAATAAGATACCTTCTGCACTCAGCACATTACCTATCACATTAGAGAGTGGCTTATTGAGTTGGACACACCAGTTCTCGTCTGATCACTCAAGTTAAGCAACGCAACCCCAGCTAGTACTAACATTGGGAAGACTGGGTACCCCTAAGATCCAATAATCATCGCATTTGTGTAGTGTCTGGGCAGACTACATTAGAACTATGCAGTGGACGGGGCTACTATGACCATTGTAGTTGAAGGGCCCTAAACCATCACCATCATCATCATAATGCCCTTAACCTGCCTGCGGCAGGGTCGGGTCTGCAGGTTCTAGCACTCCATTTCCGTCTATCTCCCACTAGGTCTCCGTCCACCCCACATACTAACCCTATCCTTAAGGACAAGAAGGGTCCTAAACACCAACACAAACATTCCCTTTTTATCCTGTCAGTTTCTATTTCCCCTTTCGGTTGTACTTTGTGGAGGTAGGCCGGCATTCCTCTACAGACAACTTAGCCTATAATCCTGCGGGCTCCAGACGCCTGGCTGGGATGAACCCAGTTTGTTGTTTGTTGGTGTTTTAGGGCCCTTCAACTACAAGATCATTAGAGCCCCGTCCACAGTGTAGTTCTTATGCAGAGACTGCACAGACACTACACGATTTTTGGATACTGGCGGTACCCAGTTTTCTCAAGCTGCCACCCATGTCAGGACTAACTGGGGTTGCGTTGCTTAACTTCAGTGATCAGGCGAGAAGGCCCCAGTCAGAGCATGTTCAGTGGACCCGCTGACCCGACACTGCAACAGGAGTGATAAGGGTATGATGATGATGTACTTTGCCGACCAGAATTCAAGGGTTTTTGACCCTTCCAAGAGGGGAATATAAATCAGGAAATCGTTTGGGCGCGTGTGAGTGCTGTCCCGCAGGCGACTATTGAATTAAAACACTGAATTGAGCTGAACGGCTACAACTCAACTCATTTTAAAAAATTAAACTGAACGCTTTAAGAATCCGTGGAAATATGGGCTTATGGTAAGTAACTTGTAAGAAATGTTCACACTGTCTTATAGCAGCGGCACTATGAATATCCTTGACACGCCGGCGTCTTCTTTGAAAACGTAATTAGTATTAATGCCGCGATACTGCTAAAATATTCATAAATGTTAATTTGAAAACAAACTTCAACATTTGGCGCAATTCACTAAAAGCACGCAGAGAAAGGAGCCAACCAACAGAGAC
The DNA here is from genome assembly GCA_013389805.1 of Trigoniulus corallinus. Taxonomy (NCBI): domain Eukaryota; kingdom Metazoa; phylum Arthropoda; class Diplopoda; order Spirobolida; family Trigoniulidae; genus Trigoniulus; species Trigoniulus corallinus. The sequence goes on from JAAFCE010006668.1 coordinate 16,974,530, forward strand.
CGGAAGATAGGTATGTATGTCGCTTGCTTAGCAACAAGAAAAATTGGCCACAGAAGCCACAAGTACAAGTAATGGGCCCTCAACTATTGCTTAGTCACAGAGAATAATGTAGTGAAAATACCAGTGAATTACTCACACGGAAATCTTAAAAAGCGTTATTTAACAACCGGAAGTAAAATTAAAACGAAGGATAACTGGAATTGATAGTCTCAAAGCCATGTTTTCTGTTCAAGTCGACCCCATAGAATGCCCGGACCTACAGCAAAAACCTAATTATGAAGGCTAGGGGAGGGGGAAGTCGCCGACCGGCCTCGGTGGCGTGCTCGATTTACTGCGTCAGTGGTTCCTGGATCGAAGTGGCTTGCCTTCTTTCTCACGAGAGACGGGCCCCGAGTGCACCTTCCTTCGGATGACAAGTAAAAACCGAGATGAGATGGTCCCATGGTCCTCTACAATACATCGTGTAGCAACAAAAAGCAATTCCTATCTCATTTCCCGCCTTTGGCAGGGTCGGGTACCCATCTTGTCCCTCTGAATGGACACAACGATGATATATTGGACAGTGCTTTTTTTTTGGAACCGGTTGCCGACCAAACCTTAAACCCCCTTTCCTTATTCATCATCGGTCTGCTATTCATTGCAGAATTCCACGGACGCCGGGGGAGGGGGGCAAGCTCCGACACCTGGAAATTTTGCTTCATCTACCCGTTGCTTTGTAGAGAGCTTTCTTTGACGTGCAAATGCCATCGTACACCGCATGGGACCTCAGTTTTACTTCTCATCCAAACAAAGAGGGCATGCATCTCTCTCTATCCTTTCTCTCTCTCGCCCGAAAAGAAGCCAACCCACCTCAGTCCAGTGTCGAATCTAGAACCACTGACGCAGTTACGGAGCACGCTACCTACTGGGCTACCGAGGCGGGATTTATGAAACGGGTAGATCAGGCAAATTTTCCAGGTGTAGGAGCTCGGTGGAGTGCTCCAACCAACAGTAGACCGACGATAAATAAGCATAGGGCTTGCAGCTTTGGTCGGCAACCAGACGAAAAACGTCCAATAGACCACCCCTGTGTCCATTCTGAGGAACAAGATGAGTCGTCGACCCTGCCATGGGCGGGAAAAGGGGGTGGAAGTTGCTTTTTGGGGGCCAAAGAAGTCTATTGGTAGCAGCAGCAGCAGTATCAAAAAGAGACCTCCAACAATGTAACCGAATGAACAAGGACTATAGAGTACCTGGTGAAGATGAAGAAAGTTTTATTCTTGTCAGGTTTGAAGATGACCTAATGCAATAATCATTTAATAAATAAAAATACAAGAGAGTCCTTCTTTCAGTTACCACAAGGTCTGCCATAATCATCTTCTCATTCACTTGGCTACTATATAAGAAATGATATCTCCTATAAAACAAGGTAATTGAAGAACAGAAAAGAAAAAGTGATGGTTGGTCACATCCAAAACGGAACCGAAATAATATCTCCCTTATGTGCGGTCAAAGACATTGATTGACCAGTGGAATAACAATAAGAAAACCCTTCTTCGACTTGCACGAAACTATTGGAGAATCTCTGTAAAAAAAAATAATAAATAAATCCTCAAGGTCGAACGGCAGGGTCGAATCCAGAGGGGGAGCAATGCAGCAATTGCCCCCCCCACCTCAGTGGGGCGCAACTGATGACGCATTTTTGCATTGCTATCCCCATTTCTATACTGCCAGTCCAATCTGTAGTTGGCTAAACCACTGGAGATAGGACATTGTCTAAGGGACAGGTGAGGACCTATTTATACTTACAGGATTCTGAATATTTAAAAATAATTTGGGGAGCACTTTCTTTTGAAGTGCTCTCCCCTGATCCCCCTGGATCCGCCACTGTCGAACGGTAGCAGATATTTTTATATATATAATACACTATTCTTTCCGCCTCAAACCTTGTTCAATCAGGTCTGACCTACACCGGAAGTGACAAGAGAATTAGACCACCAATTGACCCCTACAAACAACTATCCATCTAAATAATTGGAGAGCTTATCAGAGGCTCTGTTGAATCCGTCCATGCGAAAATGTATCCACACAAACCTATTTCAATTAATGAACAATCAGCTAAAATACAATCACACTAGTTGATTTATATCGTCTTACCAAATAATCGTTTCATTAATTATGCTTTGAATGATGTATATGCCCATGTGAGAGACAGAGTGAGAAAGAGAGGAGAGAGGGTGGTTAGTCAGAGAGAGAGAGGGAGAGAGAATGAATGTGCATGGCATGCCATTGCCTTGCCTATAACTTTCATTGTTGCTCTCCTCAATAACTACGATTATTGTAAAAGGGAGGGGGGGGGAGAAAAAGGTCCAATTACAAAGCGTTTATCGACTTTACACTTGAACGCCCAATTTCAGTTCACTACAGTGAATCTCGTTAATCATTCTCATTATTTTGTTTCATTAACCATTTAAGATTTGTGATTTAAATAGCAGGAGGCACAAACACTCAATGTAAAGATGCTATAGTCATAGACCAAGGTGAAAGACAAATGAGAGTAAAAGATGGAGAGCAACCAACAGGAAAAACATTGTCAGTTGCAGAGCAAAGACACAACAAGAAGAAGAAATAGGTTTCAATCACATTCAAAAGCATATAGAGATAATGCCATGGCAATTCCAACTCAGTCTATATTAATTACTAATTTATTGACACTCGCACTCTTTATCGACTTGGAGAACACTTATGACAGAGTTCTACGACAGGTAGTTTGGGAGGTATTACGAAAAACGGCAAGGAGGGAGAGGTAGAAGGGTTTACTCGAATAGTTCAGGATATGCATGATGGTTCCACAGCCAGGGTAAGGACACCTTGGGGAAATACTAGGGGCTTCTCAGTGAAGGTTTGGGTGCACCAAGGTTCAGCACTAAGCCCATACCTTTTCATTCTGGTTATGAACGAGCTGCTGACGGGAGTGGGAGAATCGCCCCTCAGTGCATAGCATTTGCCGACGAGCACTGCTCAACCGTACACTGCATGTAAAGTAATTGACTGCCTTCTCATTGCAGAACATTTCCTTGCTTCTGTAGAGTGTGAACCCCCGAAAAATGGGTCCTAAGAAAGTGTTCACTCAGGTGTTAAACTTTTTAACAATTTTCCCAATTTTTCACGGCAACCCGGAACGCATTACACAATATAGGTAACGGCGAATTGCGTTGGACACACCAGTTCTCGTCCGATCACTGAAGTTAAGCAACGCAAGCCCAGTTAGTAATGACATGGGTGGCCGCTTAGGAAAACTGGGTACTACTAATACTCACAAATCGTCCCATTAGTGGAATGCATGTGCAGTCTCTGTATAAGAACTACACTGTGGGCGGGGCTCTAATGACCTCGTATTTGAATGGCCCTAAAACACCAACAAACGTCCAGTTAAGAAAGAGCACCAACCCCCAGCGGAGTCATCGTTCGACCCATCCACCATCTGTATAGATAAAAACATAATCACAGTAGACTCGGGACAGGCGTCCAAACTCCTGATCGAACCGTAGCGGCTCTGGGGAAGGTAGCAAATGTCCAGTCAATACCCGTGGTGCTCTATGGGCTTTCCAGCTGAGAAGATGCACCCACCCAAAGTCGCGCCATCCTTCGAACCACCAGTGTAGGTCATCGACCCATCACGGTGGGTGAAGGACAGGCGTCCAAACGCCTTTGGGGAAGGTAGCAACTGTCCAGTCAATACTGGGTTCTGACACTATCCACGGGGGCACAGGGGATGGCAGTAGAGGCAGCACCCTGGGAAACGCACTGGGAGGTTTCTCTCACTGACCATCCCCTCTTTCACTCTGTCTCTTTCTTACGGGCTGGTATCGAACCTAGAAGCACAGTAATCGAGTTGTTTTCGATAAAATCCACGCTTGGTAATTGATTTCGTATATTCTATAAATAGTAGTGAGTTCAACTATGAAGTCAAATTGTTCATTTATTTCACTTTTCACTCACTCAAGCGTACCTTTCAGCAAGAAATTTTGTCGAGAGACATTTTATGAAGATAAACTACAATATATGATTGGATTTTGACACAGAATATTGAAATATTTATAAGCTAAATAAGTTAATAATAAAGATGGTGGTGGGTTCATGTCCAGTTTCCTAGTAGTCGCCCTTTTCAGTTGCGCACAAAGTGACAACAAGAAAGAAAAGACTCAACTGAAATGAGATAGATGAAGGACAATAATAGCTTCTGTGAGAGAAGCAATTAAGGATCTCTGTTTTATGTGCTACAATAAAAATATAGATATCAAATATAAGGTTCTTGCAAACAATAAAGAAAGACCACGTTATAAGATAAGATATTTTTCTTTTATCACTAAGCTGCACTTTGCACAATATTTCATTTAAATATTTAGATATGCAGTAGATTTAACGCAATCATGAAACATAAAATATAAATTGAAAGTCTAAGATATTTGATTTAAGTCCGTTTGGGGGTTTCTCTTTTCTTACATCACTCCTTCCTCCCTCCAACCAACAGTAATAAAACTTTATTATAGGGCCTACTGTAAGGTCATCTGGCAACTTCGCCTTATCAAATAAAGTGAAGCTCGGTGTTATTAAAAACAAAATAGGGTTCCACTACTCCTCTTTGTTTTAGTTTCATTTATTAAAGAAAAAATAATAATAATAATAATAATTTTTGGTGAACCCATTTCTGCCTTTCACAATTTCACTTTTTCAAATATAAAATGGGATTATGGCGTATAAGACAGAAATATTAAAATGTAGGCTTCACTTTTAAAATTAATATTAAAGTCTGGTTCATTTCTGACCTGAAATTCACCTCCACGTTGACTAATATAAAACAGGGGTCGAGAAATGATCAATACTGTACTATACAGACGGTAAATTCTTTACATCATCATCATACTCTTATCCCGCCTGTAGCAGGGTTGGATCTGTGGGTTGGAGTTAGCTCTCCACTCCCGCCCAACTCCCACTAAGTCCCCATGCACCCCCCCCACACACACACCATCATATCCTTACGGACAACCTATTCCTCTATTCCTACATCTGCTTTGCTCCCCAACCACCTGCATTCCAGTAAAGGACCTAACGAGCTCCTCCTCCTCCCCTTCCCTCTTCACATTAGGTGTCCATCCCCTCCGCAATCTACGCTCCTTCATTTTTTCCGCAACGCCCCCCACCCCCAGGCTACCTCTAATGTACTCATTCTTAATACTAATGTAATCATTCTCGACACCCCACTCAGCTACTTGCATTCGATTGACGTGGGGAGCGGCAAATTGCGTTGGACACACCAGTTCTCATTTGATCACTGAAGTTAAGCAGCGCAACCCCAGCTAGTACTGACATGGGTGGCCACTTGGGAAAACTGAGTACTGCTAATACCCGAAAATCGTCGCATTAGTGTAGTATCTGTGCAGTCTCTGCATAAGAACTATGCTGAGGACGGGGCTCTAATGACCTTGTAGTTGAAGGGCCCTAAAGCACGAATAACTCTCTTTCTTTCGGTTGACGTGGCTCTTCCTCACTGTCCCCAACACTGATCTCTATGGCATAGCTGGCTTAACCGCTGCCTTGCAAACTTTCCCTTTCACGTAACTTCTTTGCATTTAACCTTAATATGATATACCCTTCACGGAAAAGTAGAATGTCCCTCACTTTAGAACTGCCACGTCAGACATTCTTTAATTAGCGCGTGCTTCTTTATTCTAAACCACATTCCACATTCTTCCAAACAGTAAAAAACAATGGCCGAAAGTAATGAAAATTTCAACGAAATCTACATGTTCTAATGACCTGCATATTAAAATTAACAGCGACAGAGGACAATAAAGAAAAGTAAATGGGGAAAATCCTATGCTCAGGTCTGAATTACCATGTAAAATCATTTGATTTTATATTCGTTACATATACTGAATTACCGAGTTCTATTATTTGCAGCCATTTCTCATTATTCCATATTCATTTTCAATTTAAGTTAGCAACAGTGTCTTTAATTATTGACAGTTGCCATTAAACAAAAGAAAAATATCTCAACTTTTAATGTACTGTTAGATTACGAAGACAGATCACGCTTTGTAGATACATTTGAAACCTTTTGCTTTAATGATCTTACGATCCAATGAGTATTATTATTGCCGATTTGACAATTCGGTGGTATTAAGCCCATGTACAGTATATTGAAGACAGGAGGAGATAGAGGTGGAAATAAGGTGATGAACACACAAGTGAAATTCACCATATATATAAATGGCAGCCTACTGAAATGTAAATAAAACTTGACTTTTGTCACATATTGGTAACAATATAGTTGATGACACATCCTTTTTAATCATATTTACTCTGACAGCTGAACTAATACTTTAAGGACACATCACTAACACAAACATATGTTGCACTACAATTCTGTATATAGGATACAGGCAACAACATCCATGATATCTAACAGGATGAAGTCAGAGGATACTGCTAGATAATGATGCACATTTAACCTCTTTTCCAAGCATTATACTAAATAAAAACCAACCAAATTAAATGGTACAATTCACTTGGAAGTAGCAGTGACCTTCTCACAGTATATGTCACAAAGCATAATATCTTCTCTATATTTCTCGAAAAAGACAACGACATTGAAAAAGTGAGGATGAAAGAGCCTGTAAGTTTTTATATATATATATATGGCCTGCCTATAAATACTAAAAATGAATAGACTTCTTTCTCAACAACTAAAAAAAAAAGGAGGACCTAGCCATGCACACACGCGTTATCAACAAAACCTCCAAAAAATTTTATACCAAGAAACACAAGCTGCAAAATGGTTTACAACTATTACATCAAGATTAATACTCTATCCAGTTACTTGTGACAGATAATCGCAGCAGCAAATGTATTACGAGTATTAAAGAGAAAATATAAAAGAGGAAGAAAGAAGAGAAATAGCCGAGGATAACAGGACTTATAATGGTCAGCAATGCCAACGGGATAAAAAATATAGTAGACAAAAAAATAACAACAAAAAACTTCCCACATACTACTAACGCAATATGAAGATCAACCGCAGAAACAAAATGCTGCCTGCCATCTCTAGTCCAATCTATTTTTTTTGTGGATGTGTGTGTCTTTTCTGGTTTTTTTTTACTAAATGAAAAATGAAGCTTGATCTAAAAGTACCATTACTGCTGCAACGTTTTTCCTAACACATATGCATTTACCCCTTTGATTTACTAATACACCTAGACATGGCTGCAAATGAGAAATTATTGACCCTGAATGAATCCCTACCAATAACAATGTCATTATGAGCTGTAATCAATTTTACATATACCAAATGTCAACATTTCTTCTTCATCATCATCATACCCTTGTCCCTTTTGTTGGTGTTTAAGGTCCCGTCAACTACAAGGTCATTAGAGACCCGTCCACTGCATAGTTCTAATGCATACACTGCACAGACACTACACTAATGCGACGATTATTGGGTATTAGCAGTACCCAGCTTTCCCGAGCGACCACCCATGTCAGTACTAACTGGGCTTGCGTTGCTTAACTTCAGTGATCAGACGAGAACTGGTGCGTCCAAAGCAACTCGCCGCTCCCTACCCTTGTCCCTCCTGTGGCAGGGTCGGGTCTGGGGGTTCTAGCTCACCAGGTCCCCGTTCCACCCCCACACACACTACCATATCCTTACGTATAGCCTGTTCGCAAGACGTCTGATTTAGTCTCCCCTTCCTTGCCCCGAGTGGGTTCCCAACCACTTGCAGAATTCCTCTAATGGACCTAATGAGCTCTTCCTCCCCTCTTCTCATTACAACATGTCCCCGCGATGTCTCCCCACCCCAAAATACTCGTTCCTAATTCTCTCAGCTCTCGACATCCCACTCATGTAAAACAGCATTCGAATCTCGCCTACTTTCATTTCAATTACGTGGCGCTTCCTCACTGCCCCAAACACTCTACTCCATAGAGCATTTAGCTGAACTAACCGTTGCCCTCTAAACTGACCCTCCCCTATCACACAGAGGACTAACCTTGCCCTGTCTTCACTTCAAATTGAGAAAAGCCCCTAGTGCGCCTTCCTTCGGATAAGAAGCAAAACCCGAGATCCCGTGTGGTGTACGATGGCATTTGTACGTACAGGAACCTTCTCTACTATGTAGCAGGTAGATGAGACGAAATTCCCAGATGTAGGAGCTCCTACAGCCAGGGCGAGCTCCTATACCTGGAAATATCGCCTAAGTTACCCGTTGCATAGTAGAGAGGGTTCTTTTACGTGCAAATGCCATCATCGTACACCACAGGGGACCTCAATTTTCACTTCTCATCTGAAAGAAGGCGCTCTCTTTCTCGTTTCGTCTCGCTCGAAAGAAGCCAACCCACCTCAGTCCAATATCGAACCTAGAACCACTGACGCAGTAGCCGACCACTCTACCTACTTCTGCACCACCAAGGCAGGTTCCCCCTAGCAAGCTCCGTATAGTCTTACCAAAAAATATCGTATTGACCAAATGAATCTTGCACTAGACAAATGAATGCATCAGTTAATGGATCAATAATAGCAATTCGCCAACAGCAATTCAAAGCCTACCAATTTATTGAAGTCATTTGTCGATTTGGCCTTCCGGTCATGTAAAGATGACGAAACCGAGGAGAGAAAGAGAGAGACCCATACAAGAAGAAAAAGATTTTCATGAGGATGATGATGTTGATTGCGATACACAATAAACTAAATAGCTAGAAGATATTCAATAATTAATTATATATATATATCTATATATATATATCTAAAGAGAAATTTCAATCTATTAAATTGTATAATATACTGCAGGGTAGATGATACACTCTTTCTATTCAGAGGGAAATATAGGTTATAATTTCACAAAACAAAATATATATATACTGTATTATAAAAAAAATTAAATTTAATATATATATTTTTTTTTTCAGAGATGAACAATTCTTTGTAATTCAAACTAGAATTAATTGGATCGCTTAAAAAATTATTTCCTCATCAATTAATACTAAATTACAGTTTTGTTGTCAGTATACAACGAAATCTTCATTAATTTAATAGTTACAACATACGCTCGTATCTCTCCACATTTCTACGTAGAAAATTAAGAAACACAGATATTGGAGATAGCTTTTTGAGATGAATAAATACATTATAACATATTAAGTTGAAATTCAACTACAGATTGAATCATTCCACGCAAAGACTACACCACATCTATCATAACTAAGAAACAGTAAAAAAATAAGAGAAAGTAATCAAATAGTCGGTGAAATAATTCAATATATTAAGATGACTTTAAGAAATTACAAGATGAAGAAGAAGAGGGAACAAAAACCCAGAGAGAGATAAAAATATAAGTCACCTGTTTTTCGATAAACAAATAGTCACTGAGCAGAGTGAGCACTGTTTTTAAAGTTATATATACACATAAATATTACCCAGAGAGGAGAGATAGGGGAGAGGAAGAGAGACAGAGAGGGCGATTTGAAGAACAAAAAATTCAAGTTAGATATAAGAAAAAAAGAGGTTTTTTTTCCTGTTCCAGAAACTAGAAACCATATGCCAACAACTCCATTGCATCACCTCAAAACTTTACCCTCGAAAACGATAGAAAGAGAGGAGGGGTCATGTCCTCATTGAATCTTTATTTAGAGATATATTTTTTAAAGCATTTTTTCTACAACTTGTTAGTTGGCAGCAAAAGAAGCTACAAGGAGGAGGAACACCAAAAATATCCTTCGCTTGCAATTCAATTAAAATATTGATGATTCCAATAAGTCCTTAGTTCTCTCTCTCTCTTCCTCGGGAGCGACAAATTGAGTAGGACACAGGACACACCAGTTCTCTGATCACTGAAACTAAGCAACGGTCGCCGCTTGGGAAACCTGGGAACTGGGTCGCCACTTGGGAAACCTGGGCACCGCTAATACCCAAAAAAAGTCGCACTAGTGTAGTGTCTGTGCAGTCTCTGCATTAGAACTACGTTATAGACGGGGCTCTAATGACCTTGTAGTTGAAGGGCCCTAAAATACCAAGGAACGAATCCACTTTCCTCCCTCTTTCGCTCTCTCTGTCAGAGTTGAGTTGATGATTCCAATAAGTCCTCAGCTTTATCTCTGTCAGAGTGGAACAGTGCCGTAAGAGGCACGACGTTACTCCCAGATGGGTCACCCGAAGACGAAACGGGACAGCGGGCCATTCAAATGAATCAAGGCACACTACCATTATTCAAAATTCCATATTGTTATCAGGTCTCTCTCGTGCTGAGCGGCTGTCCATTTTTAGTCGTTGGTAGGTCACTGCTGTAGACATTCCCCGGGCCTACATGTTTTGTCCAGTCCGACCTTGTGCATCTTTTCCTGCCTACTATCTACTAAAATAATTTGTCCTTGATATAAGCGCAATTCTCTCTCTCTCTCTCTCCCTGTATCTTAGCTAATGCCTACTACCATCATCAACATTATTTTTTGGTGGGGGGGGGGGGGGGGGAATGAAAAAAAAAACATGCAGCGAGGATGGGGGGATGAGGGATAGGCAGAAGAGAAACAAAGAAAAGGGGTATCAGAATTAGTAGAGCACAGTATCAAATTCAGGACACAGTATACAGTAACGACAAACATTTATTTCAGTCATGTATCAGAAATTTCGCAGCAACTAGCACCAAACTTTATGAAACTAAGGATAAGAAGACAGTAAGAGGCAATTTATGACAGGGTGGTGCAAAGAGAGACGATGATTTTTATTTTATATCAGCTAACTATAGCACTGTCCCATTCAGCTCTGCTCTCTCTCTCTCTTGTATCCCACCCTCCTTTTCCCCTTTCCTGTCATTTCTTTTCACTACTACTGTACAGCAACATTTACTAGAAAATAATAATAATCATCATCATCATCTTTTATCTCAAAATATAACTTATGAAACCGTAATTTTAATTGAATTTCATTTTGCTTAAAACCAAGTCATGACAATTCTAAAATATTATTATTACAATATTATTATATAGTGTATATGTGTATAAACATTGGAGGAAGGGTTGTGACGCAGTTAAGGTTACTCAATTACAAATTAAGGTTACTCCACTATCAAATTGTTTATTTCATCATACTGATAGCTATATTATTAATGATAAATGGCAGCACTAGAAGATAAAAATTTTAATTTACTATGCTATAAATTGAATCAAATGATCCGAAAATATCAATACCAAAGAAGACGACACACAAAAAAATTTTCAAGATAAGGAAGAATAAATGGTATTGAAGTGAAGAATTAAGGGGAAAGGAGAGCAGGGGTGGAGGAGAGAACCAAGAAATCTTATTTAACAGGCAGAGGGACACAAAAACCTATTTACCCCTTACACCCTGTCGTTAACAAAATAAATGAGAAATTTAAAAGGAGATAGAGAGGGGGAAGGAGGGAGGTGAAGTTCTTGTAATTTAAAATTCAACTTTACTTCTTAATTAAGACAATTTCAATGTTCATAATGTCTGCATTGCAGCACCACTTCTGTCAAAACAGACATCATATCAGAGAGATAGACAGAGAGAAAGAGGGGGAAGAGAATAGTACACACTAAAATATTTTAATATGATATAATTTTTAAAATATTTATTCTTCTTTCCCCCATCCTCCCCCTCCTCCTACACCGCACACCATTCAACCCTTTCACTCTATTTTCCTTCCTCTTTATTTGAGCACACTATGCATTTTAATTTCATAATCATAATAATAGGCCCTACTAATTGTTATTACATTAGATTCAACTCTTTACTTTATTTTTTTTGTAAATTAAGATATTGGTGATGGGTGAGTGGGAGAGAGAGGAGTCCTTCTTTATCTCAACGAAATTAATTTATAACTGAGAAACGGAGGAAGAGGGATTTAGAGAAATATTCATAATCACGACTGTGGTGCTAATGTTCACTCTTTTGATCTTACAGAAACTATTAAACAACAACAACAGCAGCAAAAAAAAAAAGAAGTTTAAAAAATATATATTCATATCTATATTCTCTCTCTGCCTTAACCCTTTCCTTCTCCTCTCTACTAAATACATAATCAATTATAAAAGGACATTAATCATGAGTATAAGTATGCAATTGTGTCTTTAAAGGGAATGGAGCATATCACAAGCCTCTCTCAACAAACGCAGAATGTCCCACGAGCAATGTTGAAATTTTAGCATGTGGTATTTCTTAATAATCAAATTAACATATTAAGAAACCAGAAGAAGAAGAAGAAAAAATATGTCTTTATGAGTCACGAATTAAATTTCAACAACAATAACATAATAACAGAAAGAAAAAGAAAAAATTTTTAAATCCGGCTGTTGCCATCTCAGCAGTAACAACAGCAACAACGACTACTACAAACGTCCGGTCACGTATTAAAATTAAATTTAATATTTCTAAATTCCCAGCTGAAATTCCGTATTAGATAGAAAGGGTTAATAACTATAGAACCATAAACTGCCAAAAAAGTAAAAAAAAAATGAAGCTGAAAACAACGACAAACTTCTGCTATTGCTTCCATTTTTAGACCGGATTAATAATTTTATATTAATCAAAATATGTAGGCATACTATTTATAGTTAGTAGTCAGTCTGTGGTAAAATAAAATAACCCCCCTTGTAAATAAAGAGGAAGAGGGGGGGCAAAACAATAGAGTGTGTATGTGTTATTTTTCAAAATCGGTGTCCCCCCCCTCACCGATTTCAAATGCTGTAAATTATGTTTACGAGTCACAAACATTTATGGATTTTTAAAGTAACACACACACATATATATATAAACACTATTCAAAACCATTATTTCAACCTAAATAAAAATAAAATTATACACTCAATTACACTCTTACCTTGACAAGTAGCTATTGTATAGAGCAGAAAGAGTAACAACACCAAACTCTGTAAATTCTCTGCAATAAGGTTGATTGAAAACCACTTTATTCGCACTGAAACTCTCATTTCCGAGAGGTGCACACAAAGCCTCATGAAGATGAAAAAAATTCACGTAAAATGCATTTAATGACCATTGAGCAGTAGCAGCAGCACAATCACCAAATTTTTACACCGACAAGATTTCGTCCTGTCAAAATCAGTACCTATACACCACACACTCTCTCTATAGATATTATTTCAATGATGTGAAGCAACAGTAGCCAAGTAAAACGTTGATGTTAAAACACACTTACACACACACTGAAGAAAGAGGGGGGGCTAGAAGATTAAAAAAAAAGCAACAGCAGCAGTAGCAGCACACAAATATCTTTTCTTTTTTAGGGACAAACACAAAAAAATTTAGTCGTTGTCATCGTATGTAAGAAATTGTCGTTAACAATTAAGTAGCAGCGACTGACGAAAAGTAGCTGCAACTCAACCCAAGTACAAAAAACTCCGAATAAAAAATCAACTCCTTACTTAATTCTATTAAGTAATACTTTCCAAATGCGACCATCACTTTCACATCATCATACAATTACAGCTCACTTAAAGACAGGACGACGAGGAGGAAAAGAAAAAAATATAATAGTCCACTGGACATTTCAAGACTATATATATATAAAGATAGCAGACAGAGAGAGAGAGAGAGAGAGTGACAAAACTCCCTATTGACGAATTAAGAGTTGAAAAAAAAAACACAACCTCCCCCGCATAGAACGAAAAAATGGCGTGAGAGATCCTAGTTTCGATGAAGCAACTATGGACGACCACTGAAGTTTGAAGAAATATGAATCATTGATGTAATATAACTCTCCTAATTAAAAAATCAGCACTCAAAAAAGCAACCGCATCCACATACAGAGTGACAACAGCAACAAGAAGAAGACGACTTTGTTATTCAGAACACACATAATAACTGAGTAGAAGAAGAAGAAGGAGACGAAGACACGCACATCTCACAACTCCAACCAGAAACACTTCAACTTCTACCAACTACAACTACTATTGCTGCTAAATCATTAACCTCACTTTTCTTGCATATACGATTACAATAACAGTTGACTCGAAAAAGATTTCTCAGTAGCAGTATGCATTTAGATACGAGTAACACAAGCAGGCAACAGAGGCAGTGGCAGCTACGGGTAGAAGCAGCAGTAGCAATAGAGGCGACGACGACGGCGGCGGCAGCAGCAGCTGCTTTTCACTCTCAAACTGTGACTCACAACATAAGAGAGGGGAAAAGAGAGAGAGAGTGAAAAACAGACAGAATACTAGCAGTAGTAGTAGTGTTCACGTCAAACCTGAATGTAATAGTTGAGTTTGCCAAGCACAAACACAGCTGGTGCTGATGTCGGTGGCCTTCCACGCTCTTGATGCTACTGATGCTCAATCTGCCGGTGATGCTGCAGTGGGATAAGCCATCACACTATTCAACTGTGGCGCGCATGCGTAAATCTTGGCCTACACTCGAAAGAGGGCGAATGGATAGACTAGAGCGAGAGAGAGGACTCGATGAGCAAGGATAACCAGAGAGAGAGAAAAACAACAACGACAGAACTGTTAGAGAGATAAAAAGATGAAACAAGAGATAGACCATGACGGTGGGTGGTTGGAGTAAGACAAAGACTGACACTCTGCAATTAATTGGACACGTCCACTTGTACTGGCTACCAAATGACCATTAGATTGATGCGTACAGCTATACCAAATATTACCTTTTCTCCCTACTACTTCATTTAGTTTCTATCCTGATGAATAACACATTTTAAAGCAACAAATGATCCCACCTGTAATGCCAAATGACTGAATAATGACGACAAACAAAATAAAAGAAACACAATACTTAAAATTCATAAGCCTTCTTTACGCCATTCTATTCCAAAAGGTGGAGGGCGCACGCGCGTTTCTTAACTTGAACAACGCCGCCACCCGTCCATTCCGAAAAATAAATAGAACAAAACATTTAGACGTCATTATGGACGTTCTAATCGACATTCGCTAGTTTATCAATTTTCGACTAAGTTTTATTCTAAATATTCAAACAATTTAATGCACGGACTAGGGTGACCAGACGTCCCGATTTCAGACTTCATGTTCCGCCGTCCCTCTCTTGTCCCGGCGGGACGCCCGTTTGTCCCACTTTGTCGGCAACTTCTCATAATCATTCACTCGTCAATGAAATGCGTGTACAGAGCACCCACCCAGAATGATACTTCCAGGTTGGCGACTGATGGACCCGTCCTGTGACCCATAGAATTAATGGGGGATTGTTGAAGTGGAGACAGGGAAGCGGAGTCCTGTGTGATAGGAGGGTCCGAATCAAGTTGAAAGGGAAGTTCTGCAGGGCAGTGGTTAGGCCAGCTATGCTATATGAATCAGAGTGCTGGGCAGTGAAGAAGAACTGCGTCAACAGAATGCAAGTCGCTCAGATGCGAATGCTGCAGGGAGTGGTGGGCATCACGGAAAAAATGAGGGAAAATAGGTTGATGTGGCAATGACACGTAACGAGAAGAGGAGAGGAGGAGCTCGTTAGGTCTATTTCAGGAATTCAGGTGGTCGGAAGCACCGGGGGCAAGGGGAGACCGAAGCAGACGTGGGAGCAGGTTGACCATAAGGATATGGCAGTGTGTGGGATGGAGGGCTAGAACCCGCAGATTCGGACCTGCCGTAGGCAGGATAAGGGTGTGATGATGATGCATCCTGTGCTGGATGGACAGACATTCAAGCTATAAGTTACATTAGGTACGAAGTCACAAGTTTTGCTCTTCACGAAAGCATGTCTCACCACCCCGACTTGGGGGCACTCACCAAAAGCCCCCGTCCCGCTTTGCCCTCTGGAAAATCTGGTCACTTTACACAGACACTACTCATGCGACGAATTTTGGGTATTAGCAGTACCCAGTTTTCCAAAGCGGTCATCTATGTCAGTACAAGTAGGGGAGACCGGGGCTAACTGGCATAAGGGGTAAGTTGGCATTCACCTTTTTAAAAACTGCACAATAGCTGCAGGGTACTTTTGGGCCAATCATGTGATTATCAGAGCAGGGCATACCTGCCACAAGAACATAGGAGCCCCGTCCACTGCATAGTTGTAGTGCTGGGCCATGTTAGTACTAGCTGGGGTTGCGTTGCTTAACTTGACTGATCAGACAACTGGTGTGTCCAACGCAATAAGTCGCTTCAGTGTGTTTCAAACATCTCAGCAATTATATATTATATAAACTTTTAAAATTGTTTGTTTCATTTCTTTTCTAGATTAAGTGGATTCAACAATGGGCGTTTTACCAAAGTTAAACGAGAAATTAAACCTGGTTACACATTAAAACGAAATGGCCCTAGCTTAGTTGGAGAAAACGGAAGTCATTGCTGCTGAATGTTAAAAGACCTTAAATTTTCATGTCAGTGATTATTATTGTTATTATTACAGAGATGATGTTGAAATTAGCAGTATTTGACTAAATGTTGAAGTCATAAGGTAAGTTTCAGTCGTGTTTTTAAATTTTCTGCAAGCGAAGTAACGAGAAAGAGAGATATAGAAACAGTACTGAAAATAAGAGGACGAAGTACATCCGTCGTACAACACAAATGGAAAAATTGAAAACAATAAAATACCAGCCTTTGTAGAGAAACCATTAATGTGAGAAACAAATTATCATCAACTTAAATTGGTTGACTTGAATTTACCAGCAGGGACTTTAAATCTGCACAAAATCTGGTGTTGGGTGTGTATTGCAACATGACCGTGTCTTTCGAATATTGTATTATTGGTACCTTCATTAAAAACTATGTCAAAAATTGTCATTACTAACCATGAATAACACGAAGCTATCTCTCTCTCTCTCTTTATTCCTTTTTCGTATGTCAGGAATAATGCATTTGTGGTCTGTACAGATGCCTACCTGTTTCATAAAATAATGTGTGTAACATCAGTTTGGTTTCCGTTTTCCAACCACCAACCTCCACTTGCTAATATCGCCAGAAATTCATGTCTCATTTTTATACAACAACCTTATATATCATTCTGATAGGGTGAGAAAAAAACACACACATATAACCAAGCAAGTAATCCTCAGCTACGTTGTATTAAAAGATTGAGAGAAAAGATGCGAACCAAACTTCGCCGTGTGATTAATTTATGACGACAACTAAATGTGAGTCAAGTACGTGCTTAATGAACGTAATAAATCTAAAATGAAACATTTTTCTCGTGAATAAACGTTTCTCGTCACAGACTTGCAACACACGCACGAACATTGCAACCGTGATGTATTGTAAACATTTACGAGTCATCATTCATCTCTTACAATATATACATCAAAATGCTTGCAGCCAGGTTAAAATTATCTTATTAATTATAACAAAATCAAACTACAAGTGCAGGCGGCGAAGAATGACTACTACAACTAATAATAATAGTAATAATGGTAGTAGCAATGGCACAACCATGTACTGTGGAACTACACAGCTAGATTACATTCTGCTTTTTGGCTCGTGGTTTAGGGCCCTTCAACTACAAGATCATTAGAGCCCCGTCCACTGTGTAGTTTAATGCCAAAACTGCACAGACACCACACTAATGCGCCGATTTTTGGGTATTAGCGGTACCCAGTTTTCCCAAACAGCCACCCATGTTAGTACTAGCTGGGGTTTTCTTGCTGAACTTGAGTGATCAGACGAGAACTGGTGTGCCCAACGCAATAAGCCGCTCCTTACATTCTGTCAGTCTACTGCTTCAAATCAGGTATAGTAGTAGTAGTGCAGTAGTAATATATTGTGTATTTGTATGTGTACTTACTTTTCTTTTCTTAATTAGAAGCTCATCAAACTCTTGTCAATGGTCAGTTGGACAGATATCAAGATTCATTACTAACTTAAGAAACTGGACAGTAATCATCAATGACAACAACACTACTCATTCACGAATCAGCAGAGCAACACTACCACATGCATTTCAATAACCTGAAGAAAATGTCAAGCAGTAAACAACTTTCGAAGAAATTGATGCAAATTTCGTATTCAGATGACGAGAGAGAGAGAGAGGGAGAGAAGAGAGGTAAGTAAGTTTATGCCTGTTCTCCCTCTGACCAATTTATTTTAATCATATTTTAGACACCAACTAAAGGTACAAATCTTTGAATGATATCTATAAAGTGCACCTGTATGTGCTGCATCTAACGTAGATGATACAGGTCAGAATCATTTAAACTACGTATTTTTAAGTGTCCTTCTCACAACTTCAGACACGCTATAAAAGTGAGGCTTTCAGTGCCTCCAAAACACTAAAAGTGCAGTTTCATGTCGAAATTTTATTACCTCATATACATGCATATATATATATATATAATATGCAAGTTGTATTTTTTATTCTTTGTTCGTCTTTTCACTTGCTCTCTCTCTCTCTCTCTCGAAATAATGTCCTATACATTTGTTTTCGTCGTTAGGCTTTGTGCCCATTAATGAAAATCAAGA
The DNA here is from genome assembly GCA_013389805.1 of Trigoniulus corallinus. NCBI lineage: Eukaryota > Metazoa > Arthropoda > Diplopoda > Spirobolida > Trigoniulidae > Trigoniulus > Trigoniulus corallinus. The sequence goes on from JAAFCE010006668.1 coordinate 16,992,956, forward strand.
CATACACGACGAATACTCTGCTAAAACGCAAAGAGAGAGATATTGGTGGTCGGTGGGCGCTCCGGTGTCTAATGCAATAATGTTTATCGCGTTAACATAGAACCGTTTACATAATTAACATGAATAAAATTAAACTATGTATGCATGTGCGTGAGAGAGAGAGAGCGCGCGGGGGAGTAGGAAAACAACTATATGTCTATTTTAGTGACACAAATACAAAATCTAATTTAGCGCGGCCTGATGTGATTATATATTAAGTATTTTAGGATCAACGACTATACGATGAGTTGGAGGAGGATGGAGAGATCTACTGTATATGTGAGTGTAGATGGTCCTATGACAAAAATATACTTACAATTTTCAAGTAAAAAAATATGAGATCATCCTTCTCCTCTTCTTCATCTTCTGTCTCTTTTTATCTTCTTTTTCCTCATTTCTCTCTCGCTTTGATGATAATCATTAGCAGACATTCATTTATTATTAGATACCATTTCTAAATAAATGAAGAAATTGTTAAATAAATACATAGATGTAAGCACTTAGAAGGGTTAAGAAGCTCTGCGGAAGTAAGAGTTTATCTTTTCTTGTTGTTTCCTTGGTGTTTTAAGGACCCGTCAACTACAATGGTCATTAGAACCCCGTCCACTGCCTAGTACACTAATGCCGAGTTTGCGCAGACACTACGCTGTTAAGGGGAGCGGCGAATTGTGTTGGACGCGCCAGTTCTCGTTTGACCACTGAAGTTAAGAAGCGCAACCCCAGCTAGTACTGACATGGGTGGCCGCTTGGGAAAGCTGGGTACTGCTAATATCCCAAAAAAAATCGTCGCATTAGTGTAGCGGCTAATGACCTTGTAGTTGAAGGGCCCTAAAACACCAACAAACAAATTGGTTATTAGCAGTACCCGGCGTTGCCAAGCGTTCACCCCCTGCTAGTACTAGCTGGGATTGCGTTGTTTAACTTGAGTGATCAGACGAGAACTGGTGCGTCCAACGCTTGTTCATTCGTTGGTGTTTTAGGGCCCTTCAACTACAAGGTCATTAGAGCCCCGTTCACTACGTAGTTCTAATGTAGAGACTGCACAGACACTGGGTATCAGCAGAACCCAGTTTTCCCAAGCGGCCACCCAATTAGTACTGGATGCGACTGCGTCGCTTAACGTGAGTGGTCAGACGAGAACTGATGTGTATAACGCAATACAGCCGCTGTAAAGTAAGGATGAGTCATCGCAGTCATTCATCACACCCTTATCCTGCCTGTGGCAGGGTCGGTTTGGCGGATTCTAGCCCTTTACTCCCGTAAATCTTCCACCAGGTCCCCGTCCACCCCACAATGTAAGTTTTACCCCTATTCTTTCTGAACATGCTCTGACTGGGGGCGCCCCAGCCAGGCGTGTGGAACCCGCGGAGGATGTTGGCTGGGTTGTCTGTGGAGGGATGCACCACGAGTGAGTGAAGGGAAAACAGAGGTCCTACTCAGGACTATATATATGGGCACGGCACTTTAGTAGTAGAGTAGTAGGAGTACGATAATGTGAAAAACAACGATAACAAATCGCATTTAACCAACTTTTTTGGCTTCTCCTCCTTTTACTATGTTGTTGTTTTTTTTTTGGTTGTTTCTCCCCTCGCTTTTTTCTTCTTCTACTGCAGGCAGATAGGCAATGAGTGTTCCTCTTCTTGTTGTGTTCGTCCTGCTTGCTTGCTTGCTGTCTTTCTTACAACCTAACAACCACTTATCTTATACCATTAAGATAATCAATGAATTTACAGAGAGAACATGAAATTAAACCATGCATGTATGACTAATGGACAACAAAGAAGTTGCAATCTCTCTCTCTCTTTCTTGATTTTGTTATCAAGACCACATTTACTACGATGTCCCACATAAGAAAAAGAAAGAAAGCCTTATATCCTCTTCAAGGGGGGATAAAAAACTTTCCAGTAAATCTAGCAATATGCAACATACCCGGGTGTTTCGCTCTCGCTCTCCTTTTCTTAAAGTAATCATCAAAAACAATCCAAATTTGCACTCCATAGATTTGAATTCGATGGATTTTGCTCCCCCCTTCTTTTTAAATATGTGCCCCACGCAAGCTACTCCTTAGAATAGTAGTCAAAGTAGGGGGACTGAGTTAAGAATGCATGTTCCTGTGTATGCATATTGATTGCATTTCTGCTAGTCTTTACAATTCAATTGCATTGTTTGAATGTCTATTAGTATTGAAATTTCAGAGCTGGTGTAGAGGGGGGTCACCGGATAGCAGACAGCAAGTAAACGACAAGCAGGCAAACTGATAAACCTAGAGAATGTTACTTCCTCCCCCCCCTCGTTCCCCCTTACTACTACTACTACTACTAATGCTATTCCCGTTTTATGTCACTTAATAAAAACTATTCAATTTCATGTCAGGGGTTAAAGTACCGAGGCCCTACTTTATTCGGGACGATCATCGAGAAAGAAAAACAAGGAAGAGATTGAGCTAGATAGATGATAACATAATCTGAGAGTCGAGGAGTCAATTCTCTGTGTGGAGAAAAAAAATCCCAATTAAAATAAAGAGAGTGGAATAAAATGTGTAATAGTAAAGTAGAGAAAGTAGGTAAAAGATGCGACAGCATGGGATGGAAAAAGGGTAAGATACAATTTTAACTTTTCTCTAAACTACAGTGCTATTATTATTACTATTATTAAACGTCTTCCCAAAATGAAAACGAATAGAAGTAAACGGTATATATAAAGAAAAAGGCATTAAGAAAAAGGAGTTTACTAATGTAATGTCAACAACAAATTTACTTCTTAAGGAATTTTTCTTCACAGACTTTCTTTCCCTCTTTTTTTGTCCCTTTTTTTACGTAAAGGTACGAGAATTTACAATTGTGTATTTTTCTTCTTAATGTTTACAAAGAAATAGGTTGCACAACACTAAGAAAAATTAACGCGTGTTGTTGGGTGTTAAAGCTATTTTAGTTTTAAAGAAATTAATTCACTTTCAAACTTTTCATCCTTATTTACTGTATTTACAGATGTACCCTGCGAATACAGTCAACGTTTGAAAAAAACGGAGCCGGATCCTTAAGGAGTCAAGAGAAGGGGTTATGAGGACTGAAGGGGGTACAACATGTTCACAAAGACAGAGAGAGAGAGCAGCATCTCACCCTCTTGTTCCTTATAGAACAAGGGAAAGGGTATGAGGACTGAAGGGGTACCAACATTCTGACACATAGAAATAAAGAGAGCAGCATCTCACCCTATTGTTCCTTGGAGTTGTTTTTTGTTGGTGTTTTAGGGCCCTTCAACTACAAGGTCATTAGAGTCCCGTCCACTGTGTAGTTCTGATGCAGAGACTGCACAGATGCGACGATTTCTGGATGTTAGCAGTACCCAGTTTTCCCAAGCGGCCAGCCATGTCAGTACTAGCTGGGGATGCGCTGCTTAACTTCAGTGATCAGACGATAACTGTTGTGTCCAACGCAATTCGCCGCTCTTTTTTTCTTGGAGGACACGGGAAGACGGGTACAACATGCTAGAAGAGGAAGAGAGAGAGAGAGAGAGCAGCATCACACCCTGATGCTCCTAAGAGGACAAGGGAAGGCGTATGAAGACTGAAGGGGGTACAACATGCTCAGAGAGAGAAAGACCAGCATCACACCCTTGTTGTTCCTCTTATATCTGCTCTTCCCTCTCCCTTATTCCCATCTTCGCGTTATTCATTCTCTTCCCCCCCCCTCGCCTCCCTTTTATCTCATCCTATCTTATTTTGGATCGAAACAATACATATAGATAAAAGAAAAAAAAACACAAAATCCAGTAGTGTAGCCGCCCTACTCAATTCCTGACATTTTAGCCCCCGTCTCCCTACTTTAAGATAATAAAAATTTCCTATGCAATATAAAAACTGAATGCTCTTCTAGTCTTAGGATGAATGTAGCTAAAGAAAATGTAAAATTCATGAAGTGAAGTTTACACAAGAGGAATAACCCACAGTACAACAACTCACTCCAAGTTAAGTGCCTTTGTATTCATTTAGGAAAGACATGTATATAAACATTGTAGAAAGAGAGATGTATCGGACCTTTAAATATACTATTGAAGATCCAAATGAAACCGCTTTGGATGCTAAACATCCAAGCAAATTATGTCCATAGACACTTTTTTAACGAGTCTCTCATATTAGGAAAAGGACAAATAAAACCACTGAGGCGTACATATGACAATGGAGAAATAAAGCTTCGGGTGGTGTCGGTAGTGAGCAATGACTTTAGTAATAGTAGTAGAGAGTGGGGGAGGAAAGGCACACACACACACAAAAAAAAACAGAAACATAACTAGAGCACGTATCTCTCTCTCTCTCTCTCTTCCCCCCGTTGCATCAAATACCTGGACAATAACTAGAATAAAAGTTACAGGCCCCGGTGGCGGTAGTAGCTGCAACATATTTATGACTAAATATCCTTCAGTCGATTTACCAAAGACTTGGGAAGAGGTCCTACAGCTATTCACAATTTCCTCTTCATCACAGTGCAATTTAGTAACAATCCCCATGGTGATATAACTACTGCCCTCCTCACCATGATCCCTTTAAGACCATAAAATTTTGTTACTTGTATGAAGAGCAGGAGGTGGAAGTCAGTAGCAAGTCTTTTCACCAACGGCGACGACGACGTTGAGATACACCTGTATGTGAACGACATATTAAACTGAAATTAGAATAGAAATAGTTCAACTAAAAGCAACTCCTAACCCTTTTCCCGCCTATGGCAGGGTCGGATACCCATCTTGTCCCTCTCAATGGACACAAGGGTGAGGCATTGGACAGTGATTCTTTTCCCCGCAGTCAGTTGCCGACCAATGCTGCAACTCCTACGCTTATTGATCGTCGACCTACTGGGATCTCGCTTTTTTTTTTCATCCGAAAGAAGGCGCACTCGGGACTTCTCTTGTCCGAAAGAAGTCAACCCATCTCAGTTCAGTATCGAACCTAGAACTACTGACGTAGTTACCGAGCGTGCTCGGTTGCCGACGAATGCTGCAACTCCTACGCTTATTGATCGTCCGCCTACTGTTGGTTGGGGCACTCTACCGATCTCGGGAATTTTGCCCCATATACCCGAAGAGGGTTCTTGGACGTGGAAGACGCATTCGGAGCCTGCCTCGCTCTCTCTTTCGTCCGAAAGTAGCCAACCCACCAATATCGAACCACTGACGCAGTTACCAAGCACGCTACCCACTGCGCCATGGAGACGAGATAGAAATAGTTCAAATAGCGAAACATATAAATATCTTCTATTGACAACGAATGATAATATTATCATTAATATCCATACTACTGATCTTTCTTACCAAGGAGCATTCGGCAATGGAATAGCCTTGGAGAGGATAAAGTGGAGGGCTTCCTCAAAGGAAAGCCCACCATTGCTAGTATTGTAGGGGGTTCACGAGAATTATAGCCTAGGGTTTTCGGAGTTATATGGTATCGCATGTAGGAATGAGAGTTGGTCTCTCCACTGCCATATTGGCCACATAAGGCTGCCTGCAATGTAGTGAATTGCAATTAGAATTACTGTTAGTGTCTACTCAGTGTTGGAGTTAGATTTTATGGGCTCCAGGTCGAAGAGGTAGAATGAAGTTTCAAGTACGGGACAGCCCCAAATGCAAAGGACCTTAGAGTTATGCAAATATACCAAAAACAAAAATTCTCCCCTCAAACAAAAAAGTATCTTTGAGGCCCTAATCACGGGCCTGCGAGGCCCATACTTAAATTCGACACTGCTTATTAAATCAGTTTCACCGACAAGCATATCACAGTAGTATCACGAAAGAAAATCAATGAATATCTATTTACTTCCCAGACATATGGTTTCCCTAAATAGGATAGAAAAAGACAGGGGTGACTCACTGGAAGCATTTAATGATGTCGGCAATATGCATTCATATCGTCAGAAAATTTCAAAATCGAGTATAATTACGTGCAGCTGGTGGAGTAACGGGTTGGGCTTCCGCCCCAGTAGTGTAGTTCAACGGAAATTCAATTTCCCACTTGTGGTGGATGATCTGTATGGTAGCAGTTTGAAAACTATGGTAGAGAGTTATTAAAATTAATTTCATAAATGCTGATAATTAACAATATTTTGATGAGAAACTTAGTCACGACCATTTGCAGGATGGTCACAGTGTCATTACCGCATCTTATCTTCTAAAGAAAGTAACAAAAATGTCAATTAATATGCCTGAAATCACCCTTCCTCTTGCATCATCATCATCATAACCTTATCCCGCCTGTGGCAGAGTTGGGTCTGCGGGTCCTAGCCCTCCACTCCCGTCTATCTACCACCAGGTCCCAGTCTACCCCACACCCTATACAATATCCTTACGGAAAAACTGCTTCCACGTCTGCTTTCGTCTCCCCCTGCCCGGGTGCTTCCAACCACACGCATTCCTGCCCCCCCTGCTCCTCCTCCCCTCTTCTCATTACGTGTCCATACCACCTCAGCTTGCTCTCCCTCATTTTTTTTCCGCGATGTCCCCCACCCCGGGCTGCCTCTAATATACTAATTCCTAACTTTATCAGCTGTCGACATCCCACTCATGTACTGCAGCATCCACATCTCGGACACTTGCATTCTATTGACGTGGGTCTTCCTCACTGCCCCAACACTCTGAACCATATAGTTAGCGGTTAACGAGCACGCCATCCACTGCGCCAGCGAGGCAGCATAAATAACGATTACAGCGCACATTTTAAATTATTTAACGTGACAAAAACCGAAACGGTACTTAAATTTGTTGATTAGGGATTCATTCAACGTCGTCTTCAGTCTGGAAAGAAAACGAGACCTCGGTACTTGCCCTTCTTGAAGTGTTGACAGGCTGAATTGTAGTGTAGAGCACATGTGTTGAATCTTTTATAGGTCTGTGCCAAAAATATTTTACACACACTATTATTATTGTTATATGAGATATGATACCCGCACACTCATTTGGGCGTGAGATACCCCCAAAATTCATTTAAATATCGATAAGATATATATATAGGTCCTATATAGTGTATGTATATATATATTTTATCAATTTTTACGAGCACTATTGAGGTCGTGTGTCACTGGTATTTTAGACGGATTACATAGAAAATCTCGCAAAGAAATAAACACAAACAAAACCGTGTCTTGAGTACTTAATGACTAGAATCGGTCGACTGACTCGTTACTATAAATAGCATTGAATCAATGTACGTAGATTACCTTATTTCCAGTTAGAAAATTTAAATGCTTGAGAAGAGCCTACACCAACTTGTAAATTGCTGTGAGCGTGAAACAAATCGATAGATATTAATGACAGTCAAACGCTTTCAAAATGTCAACTGCATCCCATTTATAAATTTGTCTTAGTACAATCCTAAAATTGGGGTCATTTTATTCTTCACATCCCACATTATATGCTTCAACTACTACCAAAGCTACTAATAACCATTTTCAGCTTATGGCAGGGTCGGGTACTCATCTTGTCCCTCTGAATTGGACATAAGGGTGATCTGTTGGAAAGTGTTTTTCCACAGCCGGTTGTCGACGGAAGCTGCAACCCCTATGCTTATTTATCGTCGGTCTACTGTTAGTTAGTAGTTAGTAATACGAACGGGTAGGGGAGTCGGCCAAGCAGCCATACCTTGTGGAGCCTGCTCGCAGGTAAGAAGGAGACAGGAGTGGGGGAATTTAGTGTGTTCCCATTTAATCATCCATGTCGGTACTAACTTGGGTTGCGTTGCTTAACTTCAGTGATCTGGAGAGAACTGGCATGTCCAAAGCAATTCAGCCGCTTGGTTGATGAATTCCACCGACGCCAGGGGGGGGCGACCTCCTACACATGGAAAGTTTTACCTCATCTACCTGTTGAATAGTAGAGAGGGCTCTTTGATGTGCAAATACCATCGTACACCACACAGGACCTCGGTTTTACTTCTCATCCGAAGGAAAGGGCACTCGGGGCCTCTCTCTCTCTCTCTCTCTCTCTCGCATAAAAGACGTCAACTCACCTCGGTCCAGTATCGAACCTAGAACTACTGACGCAGTTACTGAGAGTGGTCCCCACTGCGCCACCGAGATGGGGTTATAGGCTGCCACTACTACTGTTGAAATGAAACTACTTCTACAATTTTATACATAATAAATATATACAGTATATTAGAAGGTTCCAGAAAGACAGAAAAGACGTGTGTGTATGTTTGTAGAATCGAAGATATCAGATTTCCAACTGACACACAATTCACTGAATATTTCATGTTTTCCTCAGTTAATTTATGATGGTATTGGTGACGGTGGTAGCAGTGGCGATGGCGGGGAGATGCTGAGAGTATTTACCCCCACTTAGGAAAGGCACATCTTTAATTCACTCAAGAATCATTAGAGGCACACGCATAACATTTTTCTCACAATATAAAATGATACTTAAGAAATTTCTAAGATGATAGAAAAAAAAGAAAAGAAGAAGAAGAAAAAAAGGAGACCTAGAATGAAGGTGACATGTTGAAGGAGTCTGCACCTTATTTTTCACTCTTGATAACAAGCAGAAAATATATCACCTTATATCTCGAGTGACACAAGAGAAACAGAGAGACGAAGAGGAAGGAAGGACACAGGGAATAAGACAGCGAGAGAGAGACAGAGAGAGTGAAAGGTATAACTAGTATTATAAAATCAATGTAAGTCAAAAACGAAAAAAAAAGAAAGAGGAGGAGAAGAAATCTGTTTTCTTCGCCCTATTCCATTTAACCTTTTCCTTCTCCATCCTCCCCTTAGTCATGAAATCTCTTTTTAGGAACAGCTTCCGTAAATCAGAAAGGGAGAGAAAGAGAGAGAGAAAAGAAGTCATTGGAGTTGTCAGAGATCAAGAAGAGATGTCTCATAAAGAAAACAAGCAGTGAGCCTTTATAATGTTACCTGAATTCCCTAGTGATGGCCCCTGAATGACTGTTGTGGTTACTGTCTCATCAAATTGGACATTGGTGCAAAGTACAAACAGCAACTGACTTTAGCAAATGTCCACTGTTGGCTGCAGTAGAGAAATAAATTTCAGTACATAGGTGTATATATATAGACCACATCAAAGAAACAGCGAGAGAGAGAGAGTGACAGGGGGAGACAAGGAGAGAGACGGAAATGCTGCTGATAACATCCGCATCATCAAACAGAAAATTTCAGATCATTATCATCATCATCATCACAAAATATGAGGATTCAGTTTTCATTAGCAATCACTTTTAGTAGTTTGGTAAGATTTATGAAAATTTATTGTTAACAAGACTTAATGGATTACTTACTAATTGGGTGGAGTACACACCACTACTACTTACTATTGGCTGCACTGCCAAAAGAGAGAAGAGCAGACAGATTATCGAAGTCTTTCCACCAGATCTCTCCAGAGACAAAGGAGTCCTGAAATCCATCTATCTATTCTCTCTACACATCTACCTTATATCCTCCTGCATCACTTTTTTTTACTTCTTCTTCTTCTTTCCCTTCAATACATAATCAACTTCGAAATATTAAACTAGACTACTCAGCGAATAGTGAAAGGGAAAGGGGCCGGCAATGGAGGAAAAATTAGATTATATTAACTCTTAATTCGTAACTAGGTCGGCGATGTCCTATTCACTGATATCTTAGCGCCAACGACTGACTTTGCATTACACAAGTAGTAAACTAGATTTATAGCAACAATGTTGGAAACGGAGAGAGAGAGAGGGAGGGAGGGGAGCGAGAAGAAAAAAACTATCAAATGTAAAATGTCGAAAATATGCTTATAGGTAGTATTTTTACTACTTACTTCTCTCCACCTTCTATTCGCTCTTCATGCAATAATAACGATCTTCATAAAATCTCTACTGAAATTAAGAAAATGGAAGTTTAATTGAGTACTTCAGACAGAGTACACTTAAAGAGTAAAAAAGAGAAAATAATAAATTGCCTCTTTTCTCACCCCTTTATGCGAATACTATGTTAACCTTTAGGTTCAAGGTCTGCTAATATAATCCAAGTTTACACACAAATAGAGAATACGATCCACCTTGGTGGGGCAGTGGGTAGCATACTCCGTAACTGTGCCACTGTTTCTAGCTTCCATACTGGACTGAGGTGAGTTGACTCTTTTTGGCCAAGAGAGGCACGTAGAAGAACCCTCTACAATTCAACGGGTAGATGAGGCAAAAATTCCAGGTGTTGGAGTTCGCCCCCTAGCGTCAGTGGAATGTCCCAACAAGCCATAGACTGGCGATAAATAAGCATAGGGGTTGCGGCTTTGGTCGGCTACTGGCTGTGGAAAACACTATCCGGTATATCACCCTTGTGTCCATTCAGGGGGACAAGATGGGTACTCGACCCTACCATAGGCGGGAAAAGGGTTAGGAGTTGCTTTTTCTTCAGCAGTGCAGTGCAGTGTTTAAATTTGTAAAACTTAGATTTGTCACAAGTTTCTTTTGAATGCCTACCTTTAGGAAGTGATTTTATTTTGCATTGTTAGTTTTTGAATAACTGTTGTTCCTTTTTCTCTTGAAAGAAGCAAGTTTCCAATATACAGCTGTTTGTTGGTGTTTAAGGCCCCGTCAACTTCAGGTCATTAGAGACCCGTCCACTGCATAGTTCCAATGCATAGACTGCACAGACACTACACCAATGCGACGATTATTGGGTATTAGCAGCACCCAGCTTTCCCGAGCGACCACCCATGTCAGTACTAACTGGGCTTGCGTTGCTTAACTTCAGTGATCAGACGAGAACTGGTGCCCAACGCAACTTGCCGCTCCCCCAATATACAGCAACTACAATACCCTGCCACATGTTAATACCGGTAAATATTCAATATATTTATGGTCATCCCCAGTTTCATCCCATTTATTACCCTCAGATGACAGAGTAAGTGTAACATCTCTCTTTCCAAAGGGAAGTGATAGTTTTAAGTAAGATTCCAACCTTAACTTATTTTCACGATTCATAAATTTCACAGACTGAGATATTATAATTGGAGTCAGTAAGCAGGCAAGAGATAATTTGCTAACTATCACCCCCTGGATTCTGGATTTTCTCTCCTGAATTTTCTTCCTGATAAATACACTGGACAATTTGGGAACTGAGATGGGACTGAGCCAACCTGAAACCAACCTTGGGATTTTTAACTCACCTTTTAAAATTCTTCCAGTCTTCTCATTAGTCATAGTGGTTTGTCTCCTTATTTCAGTTTTTTTAGGTCCACTTCTGTAATTTCCCTTGCATCCAGGCACAGCACAATTCTATAGTATTTTGTTTAAACACACTCCAAATATAAAATGATTTAAATGTGAAAATAATTTAAGTTGAAAACACAAACAACACAGAACACAGACAATATGGTCGTTCACATAGTGTGCTAGCACTACTTTGTGTGACGTCATAGTGCAAGGGCTTTGTTATTTAGGAGGCTTTGAAATAAAGTAAAGGAATGGAGGTGAAAGATACTCACATAAGCCACTTATATAAAAATAATCGTTTGGGTATCCACTTTATTAATTAATTCCCACTACCAAAACTCCCCCCAAAATGCAATCTTTATCTAAATTTTAGGACTGTCACGGTACATTTTACGGGGCACACTCACTTGATAAATAATCCATCTGAGTGGAGGTTTTTATTATATCAGGTATTATTCGATTGGCAATATTTTACTCTTTACTCCAAGGAACCATAAATATAAATCTAAAGGAGTGACAATTTCATCTTTTTTTCAAGCTCTTCCCATAACTATAACTTATTTTTTATTTATTTATTTTCTTCTCAAACGAAACTAGCCAAGTTTTCTTAAGTCGAAGGATAAATGGTCAGTGGGCAAGAAAAACAAACAAACCCCACCAATATTTGGATAAATTTTACCACATAAATATATTCCCAACTTCTGGCCCTTCCCCTCTCCCTCTACAACGAATAAGGTGGCACACATTTCAGCACCTGAATAATAGTAAGAAGTGAAGAAGTAATTTGGGCAGTGAGGAAGAGCCACGATGTAAATGCTGCAGTACATGAGTAGGGTGTCGAGAGCTAATAGAATTAGCAATCAATATATTAAAGAGGTAACCCGGGGATGGGAGGCATCGCGGAAAAAAATGAAGGAGGGTAGATTGAGGTGGTATGGACATGCATTGAGAAGAGGGGTGAGGAGTTCGTTAGGTCCATTTACAGGAATGCAAGTGGTTGGAAGCACCCGGGGCAGGGGAAGACTAAAGCAGACGTGGGAGCAGGTTGTCCGAAAGGATATGGTAGTGTGTAGGGTGAACAGGGACTTGGTGGGAGATAGGCGGGAATGAATGGCTAGAACCTGAAAAACCGACACTGGCACTGCGGAGATAAGGCCATGATGATGAATAATATTAAGAAAAAAGAATCGTCTTTCTAAACTGCAGCTAGTCTTATAAAATAAACCCTGAACATCTAAAAAAAAAGAATGAAATAAAATAAAAGCTTAATTCAGCATACAAAATTCAATATCGCAACTAAAAAAAACCACCAAAAAAAAAAACAAATTATAAAAATGGCAAAACATTAATTTGAGTCCCTGATGCAATTCTTCGATCATGCTGTTAAGAAACGTATTTGACAAAGTAAATATTTGGAATTAGAAAAATAAATAATCTCTCAAATCGTTAATCTCGCCGTGGGACGTCCTAGGAGCATGTCAACACGTATCTCTAGTCAATTTTTGAGATTTCAATTAAGAAAAACACCCCTTTTACCACTTTTATTCCCTACTCCCTCTCTCTCTCTCTCTCGCACTTTTTTTCCTTCTGTTTTTCCAAATCCCTAGCCTTCCTCTTACAATACAAGTAAATTGATATATCGCCATGAACCCAAAATGCTTTGAGATCAGTGACCCTAACGAGATGTAAGGAAATTCAGATTCAGAAAGATGGAGATAGAGAGTGTGTGTGTGTGTGTGTGAGAGAGAGAGAGAGAGAGAGTTTATCACCAATAGAAAAGTAGCAGAATTCAGATTAGCTTGTGAAGAATTCTATCAATCAAAGTACATCGATCGTTATTCACCAATAGACGGAGATATTTCGATTAAGCAATGCATTTATCAAGCGGAACATAATCATCTCATATACACACACAGTAGTTGCAAGCTGTGGTGGTAAAAGTAAAAAAAAAACGGCGAGAGAGAGAGAGAGAAAATTGGTGATGTTTATCATGATCTTGTAAACCAAAAGAAGATAAAAAAAGTCAATGATGTTGAATGAGAAATTCAACGAATCATCCTTTAAAAATCTCAATTCTAAGAAGCTCATTCCACTAAAGTTGTAATTAGGCACAAAAATCTCTAATTTAAGTAAGTTACTATATTGGAAAATCAAGATATAGCTTTGATAGACGTAAATGCCAGCCTTAACCAATGAACTAATCTTTAGCAATTGCCGTACACATCACAGTAACAACGGGAATTATTAGAGACCGTTTTCTCATTAACTTAAGAGACCCGCCTCGGTGGAGCGCTGGATAGCGCGCTCGGTTATTTTTTTTGTTTTGTTGGTGTTCTAGGGCTCCTCAACTACAAGGTCGTTAAAGTCCCCTCCTCTGCATTGTTCTAGTGCAGAGATTGCACAGATATTATACTAATGCGACGATTATTGGGTATTAGCAGTACCAGTATTCCCAAGCGGCCACCCATGGTAGTACTAGTTGGCCTTGCGTTCTAAACTTCAGTGATCAGACGAAAACTGGTGTGTCCAACGCAATAAGCCGCATAATAGCATGTTCGGTAACTGCGTCTGTGGTTCTAGGTTCGATATTAGATCGAGGTGGGTTGGCTTCATTCGGGCGAGAGAGAGAGATATGCCCCGAGTGCGCCTTCTTTCGGATGAGAAGTAAAACGGAGGTCCCGTGTGGTGTACGACGGCATTTGCACGTAAAAGAACTCTGCAACGAACGGGTAGCTGAGGAGGCAAAATTTCCAGGTGTAGGAGCTCGGTGGAGCGCCCCGACCAAGAGTAGACCGACAATCAAAAAGCATAGGGGGTTGCAGCTTTGGTCGGAAACCGGCTGGAAAACACTGTCCCTTGCGTCCATTCAGAGGGCCTAATTGGTACCGGACCCTGCTATGAGCAGGAAAAGGGTTAGGAATTAGTTGCTTTTGTTTTTCTCATTAACTTACTGAATGAAGAGCAATCGACTGTGCTAATGAAGACAAACCATGTCTGATAAGCGAGACTCTCTTCAATCACTTCTCTGGTCACACATCAGTCACCTAAAACGTATTAAAATTCGTCCAAATAAACGTCATGACTAGTAATAGCAGTAGTACATATTAACTTACCATTAATAACCTTAGTTGACGACTAACACCTACTGACTTTAAACATTTCAAATACTTCCACTCACCTTTCTCATTAGTCACTTCTCTTCTCCCCGTCTTTCACATTCAGATAAATTTCAACTTATGTCTAAAAAGGAAGATGTAATTAATTTAAACGAAATACTAATTCAATTTATCGTTGGATTTTTCCCTTCTCTGGTTATCGTAAAATAAAAAACAAAAAAGAAAGTCGAATTTAATCTCCATTTGTCCACGTTAGAAATTTCTTCCTCAACGAAATTCAATCAAGTACACCATTTTGTAACTTGAACACCAACGGAGATTTATAACCGACTCACATGATAAATCTATCTATAAAATGAATTCCCTCACGGGAAGTCAATTTAATTATTTAATCTTGCTGAAATGTCTAAAGCATCTCTTTATACGAATGCTTGGTTCAATGGACAGTTCTCACCGTCCATCCATCCATCTGGTCAAATATCTTCTCACACTATTGTTTACCTCGAACACTGACCTATGAAACTAAAAGAAACGACGAATATTTCTTTCTAGATACAACTTTGATTTTAAATTTTAAAAACTTTCAATTCCTATTACCTAAATAATGGTATGGTCGCCTTTTCATTTGTCATCAAGTGCCCATTATGGTAATTACTGGCATCTTTCCGCAAACAGAGACACGTTACAGGAGCAGTGACTTGGCAGTTGTCATGGTAACTAAAGATGCTTAGCCTAAAATCAAATGCTTATTTATAAAATTAGAAAAGAAAAACTTACGAGCAAAATTTTTTTATGAAATAACATCACAATATCAACAACAACAAAAAGAAGAAACACCATTTAAACATAATCCTATATATTATTTCTTTTTAGAGAAAGGGAGAAGAGAAATAAACTAACAAAAGAGAGAAAGAGAGAGAGAGGTAAAAGGAAACGACATGAGGAGGATGACAGCAAAACCAACTCCTTGGTCCTAACACTTTTCCTGCCAATGGCAGGATAGCGTATCCATCTTATCCCTCTGAATGGGCACAAGGGCGATATACTGGACAGAGTTTTTCCACAGCCGGTTTTCTACGCTTATTGATTGTCGGTCTATTGAACCTTTGGGGCGAGCTCCTACACCTGATAATTTTGCCTCACCTACCCGATACATAGTACAGAGGGTTCTTTGACATGCAAATTACATCGTGCACCACACGGGACCTCGGTTTTACTTCTCATCCGAAGGAAGGTGTACTCAGGGCCTCTCTCTGTCTCTGTCTCTCTTCCGAAAGAAGCTAACCCACTTCGGTCTAGTATCGAACCTAGAACTACTGACACAGTTACCGAGCTTGCTATCCACTGCACCACCGAGGCAGGCCGAGAAGAAGGATGACGGCAATGATGAAAAAGAAAAAAGAAATATTTACAGGATTCAATTTAACCACATTTCTCAACGTTCTTAATGAACAAGTGAATACTTTAAGAAATAAATGTGGACTTTTATGTCACCGATTTTTACCATTAAGTACCATTTTAAGCCCGAGTTCAGCATTTGTTCCGCTTCCAGCTTCAGACTTATTTTTATGCTCTTCAACTACGTACAACAACTATTACTACTCCAAAGCTCAATATACATGTAGTAGTAATAGTGTAGGTCCTTCTCGTGCACTTTAGTGTCCTACTTTTATGCAGAGACCTAGAAAAAGAAAGAAGACTGAATAAAGAAGACAGGTTGGTGTTTCAACATCTGAAATCTTTGAAGATAGATAGATTAATGTACTCCCACCCATTATTATATGTTTAAAAAAATCACTTCACAATATTATGATATTTAGAGAATGGAGAAGATATTTGGTTTTCGTTTGACGTAATAAATCAATTCCCAATTGAGATGAAAATAGAGAGAGAGAGAGAGAGAGAGAGAGAGAGAGAGAGAAATAACTTCTTTGCTTCGAGGCAAAGAGAGAAAATGGAGATCGTCCTACACTTGGTTCACTACAAAAACGGATCCCACAATACAACTACTGCAGTAAAGACCCAATTAAAGCTTGAAATGCGAGATATATGTCGATGGAGCACACACAAAAAAAATATATCACATGAATTTTTTCTTTATATTTTCAGACCCCAGAAAAAAAGGAGAGAAGTCTAATTCAACACTTCAAATATTTATATTTTATCAATTCACTTAAAGTTCAGGATAAAAAGTCGATATCGAAAATCATTCTACTTTATCATTCAATAAAAAAAGACTATCAAAAAAAACGGAGGGGAGTGAAGGGGGTAAAGACTAAAAAACGCATGCGCACATACACCACACATATAAACCCTTACCACAAAAGCATTTCCAATTCACTCAAAGATAAACGTTGGACTATATTATTTTTGGGGAAAAAAAAACGACGACATCCTTCCACTTGAACATTTCTGTTTTCATTCGCGGCAACTACAAAATAAATCAACAGCAAAACATTTGTATTAAAATATTTTCTCTCCGTTAAATGTTTAAAAAAATGCATTTCCATTTATTAACATACCACTTCTAATTTCAGTGTGAAATGTAGTCATCAAGATACTTCTCCTCTTCCATCATTCTGCCTGATAAATGTTCGGCATAGAAAGAGAGATCAACCTAAAGACAGACGTCTCTCGATTAAACAGTAATTTATAACAAAACATTTAAACCTAAGTGTAATCCAAATTCTTACTCCAATTGGTAAAGGGTTTATAACCTTTCTCTTAACTATCCATTAATAACAGTTAACTAACTTTACTATGTCTAGTGAGCAACTAAATGGATAATAAAACTATCATATAATCACTATCACCATTATTTTCTTACATATATCTTCTTTTTAAAAACAAGATGAAATCTGGGCTCGTCTATCATGATAAACAACATATATATTAATCTGAAGAAATAAAATGCATTATAAAATTGTTGAGTAATTATTAAAATACAGAAAATAGCTATTGTGAAATTTTATCATCTGTTTTTCTACGTACTGCTAATCCGCAGGAATCTAGCAGATGAGAATTCCTATTATTTTAGTTAGTCATAATCATCACCACACTCAACACAACTTAAAACAATTCAGATTTAAGACTCTCGCTTCAATATTAATAATAATAATAATAAAACAAAGGAATTTAATTATATCTGAAAAATTTTAACGTAAATAAACAAAAACGTTCATCTCAATCGTAAACAAAAAACAAAGAAGGAGGGCGAGAAAGAGAGACATAGATTCAGAGAGAGAGTAGGCAGTAGGTCGTTGATGCGAAGGGCCCATTTAAGAAAATAGAAGCTAAAGCAACCAAGGTGTATAAAATAAGCTTTGAAGATTAAAAAAAAAAGCAGAGGAGATGAGGGGAGGGGTGTATGAAAAATCCATTTCTCCACATCCCAAACAAAATGTTGTTTTCTTTTCTTCACCGTATTTTTGTCCTTTGACAAAGAAAGTCACAGCTCTAGTGGAATGTAATTTTATACAGCAGCGAGCAACACTGTAGAGGTTGAAATCGACCTTTTATGTTTAGAGGAAGAGGGCAGAGATGGTGTGAGGAACTGGGGGGGGGGGGGGAGAGTGTAAAAAAAGAAGTGAAAACATGCACAATGGTCGCTACCTACATAGGAGAGAGAGAAAGAAAGGATATCTACAGTTTTTCGATTTCATTCTTCCTGGATCCATATACTGATGCTTGATAATCAAAGCTTTGGCGTTAGTTATTTCCGTTGGAAAATCGAATTGTCTACGTTGAATGTGAAATCTAAAATGAGAAGCCTCATTTCACCTCTCATTTTCGTTTTTCGACCTGCCAAATACTCCTTTGGCCCCCCTCCCCACACTCAAAATACCATCTCCCCTTCTTCCTCGCTACCTTTTTACAAGCCAATAGCTCTGAAAATACAAAAGCATTTCCATTAAATAACTATTGTAAACAAATATATAGCCAAGCAGTAAGGAACATCATAAATACGAAAGGTGTATGTGTGTATGAAACACACTTTAAATGATAAAATTTACTCTACAAAGCGATACAATAGAAACTGAGGCTCGGGCGAGGAGGTCATCATTTCGATAAAATTTGGATAAGGTATCGAGAATGTAATGAAGGTGATGGGAAAGTGGTCGATAAGCAATACAGGTGGTGGTGGTGGTACACTGACTGAGAGGACAAACGATTAGATGATGATGATGATGGTGATGATGACGACGGCAGAAAAAAAAATCTAGAGGAAAAGAAATAACAGCTAAAAATATGATAAAAAAACAACAATAAGAAGAGGAAGCACCAACAATAACAGACGACCACACGCAGACAGGTAATAATCTGCCAAATATCCGTCTTTTCTTTTCCATCAAAAATATATACGTAACCATGAATTTCGAGAGTCCATGATTGCGAGTTTCATCCGGGTTGTTTTTTGTTTCGTTGATGTTTTAGGGTTTTCAACTTTAGGCCCTTCAACTACAAGGTCATTAGAGCACAGACTACAGAGACTACATAGACACTAGGCTGTTACGACGACTTTTTGGGAGAGGGCATGAACAGTACCCAGTTTTCCCAAGCTGCCACTCATGCTAGTAGTACTAGCTGGGTTTGCGTTGCTTCACTTCAGTGATCAGTCGAGAACTGGTGTCCAACGCAATACAGCCGCTCTCCATCCCGGTGATTTCTTTTTCTGGCGAGAGGGAAATCCCAAGTTGGCAAGCAAACCTAGTATTCTACCGTGAGGTGTGTACGATGTCACCACTACAGGGGAAAAAAAGCCTTCCGACATTGAGGGGAATAAACTTGTAGACCGGTAACGATACCCAGGGAATAAGTGCTCTCCTTACTGACGTCGATGAACGAAGCTGCTCCCAACCCAAGAAAATGGGACACCAACAAATAATTATCAAGGGAATGCAGCATTAAGTCGGCAGCTAGCTGCTTAAAAAAATTGTATCCTACAGTTCGTTGGTGTTTTAGGCCCCTTCAACTACAAAAGTCATTAGAGCCCCATCCACCGCATACTTTTGATGCAGAGTCTGCACAGACACTAGGCTGTTGCGACGACTTTTTGGGAGAGGGTATTAACAGTACCCACTGTTCCCAAGAGGTCACCCATGCTAGTACTAACTGAGCTGGGTTTGCGTTTCTAACCTTGAGTAATCAGACGAGAACTGGTGTGTCCAACGCAATACAGTTGCTCAAACAGTTCGCTGGTGTCTTTTTTGGATTCCAACAACGGGACAAATGGGTGCTCGACCATGCCCTAGACGAGGGAAAACGGTTAGAATGATGATGTGCCTATTTCTTAAAAACGACAGGATAATTGCATGCATAATTAAATTACAATCGTATATTAAATTTAAAACCAAAGTTCACACCACCGTCGAAATATAATTGCCAGAAGAATAATATTCCCATTAGTAGCATTATTGTCAACATGAAATATGATTTCAAACTAATCTACAACCGGGAAGAATGGGAGAAGATGGCGAGGAGAGGGGAACCTGAAATCGGAAAACCATGGGGAAAATGACTGGAACAGACATGACTATGCAAGAGGGAAGGAAGATGACACGGAAGCGAGAGAGAGGAAAGGGCCATCACACGTCATATTCCCTTCTCTGTCAAAGAAGGGAAACCACATAGTGATGCCACGAGTGGTTGTCCCATCCTGCTAGATGGGGCGGGGAGGTGTGAAGAGGGGAAAGAGAGAGAAGTCCATCATCCGTCTAGACACCCTGTGCAATACAGATCCAATTTTCATGATCTCTATTTAATGTCCTACGAATAGAGAGAGAGAGAGACACTACTTGCTCGTCCTCCTGCTCTCTTGCAGTGAAAGGAAACACAATGCAAAATAATGTGGCAAAGTAGTAAATACCAAGCCGTTGCAACGACCGAACTACTGCCAAGATCAACTGTCAACAGCACATGTTTTACTTGAAAATTTAAGTAGCTTCATAACTCAAACCCCATACTGAAGGGCAGCGACTTCACAAAGACTTCTTTACAAATACCAGCAATTTAGCTTGCGAAAATGAACATATAAACGTCTAGTTTGCGGTTTCTCTCCAGAGAGAAAAGGATTTTACACTATGAAACTCCTAAGAAAAATTCTGTCCTAAACAAGGGCAGAAGTGGTGAAGATGTTGAAGGGCTATTTCTTTGTTCATTTCCCTTTTCTTGAAGCGAAATGTACTTCTTATTCTGACCTCTATTTTAGTTTCGATCACTACTACGTCTTTTCTTTCTTTCGCTCTCTCCAAACTTTATCTATTGGGAATTTTTTTTAAATTATCAATTCCATTAGGAAAAGAAAATGCATCTACACTATTTCTTTAAGACATTATGTAGTAGGAGAGCATTTTTCTCTTACTAACTCTCTCTCTCTCTCTCGCTCTCTCTTCATTTTTATGTGCTCCTTTTAGGCCATAGGAGCAACTTCATCACTTCCAATAAAGTGGCATGTCCAGTGTTCATTTTTCATTTTAAATCGCCAAACAAAAATGGATAAAAGAAAACAAGACGACTGGACTCACTTGCCCTCCCTTCAAGCCTGCAAAAAAAAAACACATGCCACTCCCTCAACAAAATGAAACAAAAACACAAAGTATAATACACTACCGTTGAAATGTCTATTCACAAGCAGAAGATTCAAACATGGCAAGTTGCAAGAGACAAAGGCAGAACAGGAACAGACTCAACATTTCACCATTATGAGTCGATTTAAAAAATTCAGAGACCAAAAGGCGGATTTATAACTGCAATAGAAAAAAAAGAAAAACAAAGTATAACAAAAAAAAAAGAAAAACAAAGTATAACAAAAAAAAAGATCCATAAAGATGACAAAAAGAGCAGATGAAGGTAAATGGTTAACAAAGATGACACACGTAAAAAATAACGAGATATTGAAAACTATGAGGTGGAAGAAAGCAAAAGAGAGCGAGAGAGAGAGGAAACAAATGACATTGGGAAAAAATCGACCTAGTTCATCTCTTAAGACTTAAATATTATAAAATATTTGTTAAATGTCCGAAGTTGGTTCGTTTTCTGCAGAGGCCACCCTTCAACCAACGATGGATAGTTTTAAGTCATAACCGCCAATCAATTGGAAATGGAAGATGCCCAGGAGATTTCACATCTAAACTGGGGCGAAGCAATTTAATGAAGCTATCTTTCTTTTGTACTGAGAAATTGCTGATGAACAATCACATAAGATAACAGCGAAACAAAACTATCACATACAATTTCGGACTAAATGATTACAACACAGCACATGTATATATATATATACACCTATATATATCTGTTTTACAGAGTAGTGTGTGTCCTAATGAAACCCTCTCTCTCCTTCTCTCCAGACACACAGCGATCGTACATCTATCTGTCTATGATGTATATATATATATGGGAATGCAATTCTTTTTGTTTGTCTGGTCAGAATTATCGGGATTAAATTTATAAGTCATTTTGATAGACATCAACTCTGAAAGGAAAAGGTTCATTAATTTCCTCTTTGCCTCATGGTTATTGTTGCTACATCTCTCATTTTTAGCGTCCTAATTTCGCCTAACCAGTCATGTTGTTTACGTAATATTATTTCTGTCGATAAATAGATGACTACATAAATAAATCTATTATTGCTCGAGTACATTTATACAAAATATTGAGAGGGAGAGAAGAAAGAAAAATAACTGTATTACTAGCAACATTGCTAAAATACATATCCCGAAGGCTATTCTTGACACCCTATCTCCAATTCACATCTCATGCAAATTTTCGAGTTGCACACATGAAAATTTCTCCACATATATGTGATTGCAGAAAAGCTATCGGTTAAATCGTTAAAAATGTTTCTAGGAAACAAACAAACACAGCTATCAGGCAGAGTATCTTAACTGCAAGATAAGTTTTCTCTTTTTCTCCCTCTCTCTCTCTCTGTGAGAGAGAGACAAGAAATAAAATTTCTCCATTGAAATTGGAGCCCTGCACAAACATCTTCAAAGAGCGAAAATGCAGACAATAACATTATTTGAGCCTTGTCTAGAGTTACAATGGAGCCATCCTAACAAACCATCAATGTGCATGAATTAATTGCCAATCATGACAACCGTTAGTTTTCAGCAACCGCCTATTAAATTACAGAACGACCTTCCAATAAAGGTCAAAAGAACACTGCTGGCTAACGCAACGCCGTACACAACCAACCAATAATAAACATACCCAAATACATTAGCGAATTAACATGTGAACTGGATATTTTGAAGGCATTTGGTGCATCCATATCTAACCTGATGGCATTAATATCACAGCGGTTGATACAAATCGTGCATCAATTAATAGGAACAAATTTGGACTGGGTAGGGGCAAGTAATGAATTACTTCGGAGTGAAGATGGTATGAACGTGGTTTTATTTAACGTCCGTTACCTTAAAAGGACGTTTGCTCTCTTCCTGCGCTAGGTTTAACGCGCAGGTGACTTCAGATACATATAGACACCATACGACTTTATTCCATCCCCTTTAGGCAACACGTTTTATTTGCCCATAGGAGATAACTGGCCTCAGTCAGACAGGCGAGCACATATAGTCGAGGCGGTGAAATACAACAGAATATTTGCAGCAGTCATGACAGCAGCACATCAACATTAAGCTGCTACAGTAGGGAAAGGTCTCAATACGTTTTGTGCTGGAATGCAATAAAATGGTTCCTTCCATATGGAATGCAATGTCAGACAGTCTGTGCATAAGAGGTGCAAATCAGCAAAAAATATTTTGTGGCGTGAAACTCCCACCCTTTCTTAATATTGATGCGCAGTACTATCATATCATGCCAACGAGCCAACTTCAACCACCTATCAAAGTATGGAAAAGGAGCTATTACGAGAACTACTGATGCGATTAAAGACGATACTTTAAGACGTTCTCATCATTATAAAAATAATAATAATACGAGCCTGAATGAGAAGACGAGTGACAAATGCTCAGTGAGACATGCTCTAAAAGTCACAAGATCACTATCACTCTTGTAACGGCCTTCAGATCTTCCACGTTTCTCAGCAAAATGCAGCTCTTTCCTCCTGCTATTAGTTCAAAACTTCTCTCCACCCTTTGAAGACAAAAGTAATATCTTCCACTGGTTGCTATTGCTGGTGACCTGGAAATAGGTACACCAAATTAATCGCTATTGGTCACAGCCATAAAGTCTTAAGTCCTTATAAAAGAATAAGCTCTGAAGTCGATAAGAGTATGTTAGGAAAGCTACCTTACATATAGACTGGACTATTCGCTGTAGAATTTTGGACACGAAGCGACCCTTAAAAACAATAATTGGATTAAAACAAAAAAAAAAAAACAACCACACGTACATACACACAGACAAACACACAAGAGAAATGTTGGGCAAACTTTATTACTATGCTAGTCATGAAACTCAAAATCTAGCTGCAATAGCTTAACTCACCAACAAATCAACCTGCGGTCGGCAAAGTGTCGCCAAATTGATGGCATCTACAGATCTGTTATTACATTGCCCAATATATTTAAACATATAAGTAACGTGTTCTTCATTTGCCGTTAGTGCCGTTTGAAAGTCTTCAAATGCAACGCCCGGAATTCAACAACCTCACTTCTATTGCCGTCATCATCAAAGACCTGGTATTATTGACCTGTTTAGTGAGATAGTAGTTTAAATGGAATGACAAATTATCTTTTTCAATACTTGGTCATAAATAATAAATATGGCAATTTTCTACGGCATGAAGTTACAACAACAACATAACAGCAGCATGCAGTCTACTGTAACCTTGTTATTATTATAGAGTGGTGTTGTCCACTTGCATTTTAAACAGAAACGAAAATAATTTTCAGTCATCTGCCAGTTATCCGAAGTGAACAACACACGTACTGGAACATTTATCAATTAAACAGAGTTCTAATTGACAAAATTGCAATAGTTGAAATCGTTAAACAGTTCATTAAACATTAAAAGTCTAGTATATCGCATGCCAATTTCGAGTAGATAGAGCTCAGATATGATCTAGTACGTGGATGATATCAAAGCTGCCCATGCACTACACTACATACCATATCTTAATGTCAGCCTTTCTCGTCTGCAGTATGTCTGACGCTTGTGCATTTTTATCAAACAACCTATCAACTTTCTTCTACAGTTATAAACTAGAATAATGAACAGTTGTTTAGTATCATATACGCATACCTCCTGTCAACAGATAACAGCTTCAACCATCACAATTTAAGCTTCCATTCACTTGATTCCCTTTCAATCAATGCTTTCAAGAACATTTCTATCCAGCTTTTTGCTTATTTAATTAAGCTGTTACTAATACTATAGTCGACAATCGTCTGCACGAGTGGCAAATAGGGCAAACATCGAAAAAAAAACCAAGAACTTTTTAAATGGAAATTTATGTCGCAACTTATGGACAGGCAAAATCAATCTTTTGTATTCTTCACATGCACGCAACACCATCATTCAATTATTATTCTCGTGTTGAGATTAAATCTTCCACGTAGTTATCAATGCTATGCATTATACAATGTTATTAAAAACCTGATTGCCACTTTACTTTTTTTTTATTTTTAAAAGTCTTAAGTAATACGTCGCCATTTTGTCGTATGCAAAACAAATTCGAACGTCTGTTTACTGAGCATTTCCGCTCCTAGTCTAGTGAGCGGAACAACATGCCACTCACTTTTCGCCAATACGTCGAGGAACGTACTGACCGTGGCTCACAAATTCGCTCAGCGATCAACGAAAGAGAAGCTCTTGTAGCTAGCGCCATCTTTGAACCTAGCAAATGTCATCAGGTTAACTCCATGCCGTTAACAAGCAATGGCAGGTAAGAAACTATTTGAAATTCAACTAGAATCTATTTTCTTAACGAATCAAAAATATGTCTAAATTAAAATCTCACTGAGGTTGAATCTCACGCTATTAACAAAGAATCGCGGTCATTAATAATTCGATTTCATTTCTTAGAACAGCGATTAAACACATCGAACGTTCCTAGTGACGTAGGCCTTCTGTACTTCCCCCGAAATGCGCCCCTTGAGAATCTGTGAATAACAAGATATCGTGTCTTAATCCAACATTGCAATAAGGTTTTTTATTCTAATAATACCAAGTAAAAATCAACAAACGCTACGTTTTCAATGTTCATTTGCCTAAAGGGTGGAAGAGAAAGAAAATACAGTTGTTGTTATTGTAGTCTAGGCTTTAAAAAAAGAAAACTTCCAACACCAATCTGGATATTTTAACAACGCATCCATATGTGTATCTACAACACTATTATACACAGTGCTTATACCTCGTATCAATCTACATAAACAATTTATTACCATCATTACGCGTTCTGCTATCATAGTACAAACTATAATGCGCCCTACTATAAAAATATTCTTCTTAAATTAATGATCAGTGTGTTTTTTTTCCTCTCTCCGTTGAGTATATACTACGAAATAAAATTCTTACGAGAATAAAAAAAACGGTGCGAAAATATCCATTATGACACGGGATAAGAAGACTTGTGATTTACAAGGTTAATTTTCAATCATAACTGATAAAATAATATTAAAGTAGAACTACATTTGGATCAAATTATTTAAAAAAGTTGTTTACTTAGTTGCAGAATGGTAAGTCGATAAGACAAACAACACAGAGAGCGAGCAAGCGAGAGAGAGAGAGACAGAAGAAAAACAGTTGCTTTTAAAAGTGAAATTGCATCAGATAGTCTCAATAACTGGTAATATAAAGAACTAAGTGAATGTAATGCGCAAGAGCAAAAGGTTAGTCTTGTAAGTATGCAATGCTGAATAAATGCAAATAATATGGCATGGGGACCCTTTACTCTGTCTCTCTTATTTTAGGTGTGTGTTTCTTCCTAGGTAGAAAACACACGAAATACTAGCATCTAACAAAGATATACTGTATATATATATATAAATAAATTCGCGTGTGTGCGTTGAGCTACAAAGATTATTTTAGCAAAGATAAGAAAAGATACACTTGGTTGCTGTGTGGATGTGTGTTCTATGACGTAATAAACTTTCCTGAGTGAAGTTTACTTTTCTGAAATCTCCAATTAAGACGACCCTTTGGGGCTTTTTGAATTTAGCAAGTCGAAATTGCAAAAATCGTTAACTTTCTAACAAATAACCAACTACTATCACGGTATCTTTTCTGAATATCAGAGCATCACAGATACTAAGTAGATGGTGGTCTCATAAAGTAGACGATACAATATTTAATGGATAGTCATTTTCATTTAATTTTATCATAATTGTATATAACTTCAAAATAATACCATCACCACATATCTATTCTCCTAGCTATACCAACCAATGAACCAAGGTGTACACACATTGCATTATATTATTACACTTCTTTTCCTTATTCGCACAACTGTAAAAATAAATTTTTATTTTCAGGTTCAAGAAAAATATGTTTTTACGATGCATTTCCAACAACAACGACTTAAACATCACACATTTTGCTCTACGAAGAAACTAGGGGGCAACTTTAAGGGATGCCTCTTCGTATCCTTTTATAGCAAATAGCCTAGGATAAAATTGTTTTGTTTAAAAAAAATAACTTTATTGGAATATTTTCGTGATTTTTTATATATCATTTCGTAAAGAATTTAATAAACACATTATATATGTATACCAATCATTAAATAAAACGGAGATGGGACCGACACTTGCATAGTAAGAAGTTGGATGCAATTCCATTTACATGAACGTCACAATTTATTGTGTTTATTTAATGGAGAAGTCTGAAATAAATAAGAGATAAACGAAATGATACGTATGTTGTTAACTAATGGGTTGCAGAATAAAACTGTAAATACAGTTATAAAGTACTTCCTTATTTTTGGTGCCTACAATTTTAAAGGTCTTATTGTGGATGCTAAAAATGAAATGAAAAACTTGTCTTTCTGTTAAGGTTTTGTTTCTCTTTTTTTTTTCTTTACGAAGGATAAAAATTACGATGCAACGTTTAATCCTTTTATTACCAAATAACACCGAGTACTAGACTTTAAAAATTCGATGAAAGATAACGATAAATATTAAATAACTACAAGTAATACATTACTTCGACATTCAAGAGCATGTATATATATTTCTTAGTAATAGATCTCAAATCTCATATCACTACTTGTATAATAACAGGATTTTTTTTTTCTTTTAAAAAAAATTTCCTTCAAAAATATATAAATTTAACCAGCTGAATAGATGAAAAAGTAGCAGCAGTTAAAAACATGAAGTCTACAAATTCATTTCTAGACAGATTACGATTTTTTTTTTAAAAAGAAGAAGACGAAGATCGTCGTTGCATAAACTCTTAGAATTCGTATATTTATGGGAGAGAAGAAAGGGTTACTACATCCGTACGTTTCTAAATTTATTGAAAAACTTTTTTTAAACGAATATTCATCCGGAAAAATACAATCGTATTAAACATAGAATATGGATGCGATTTTTTTTTTGTTTCTTCAGGTTTAACCATAGAGACATTCTCTACAACAAACTCCTAATCCCTTTTCCTGCCTATGGCAAGGATCGGGTATTTATCTTGTCCCTCCGAATGGACACAAGGGTGATCTATTGATAGTTTGGTACGCCAACGAGTGGGGGAGTCGGCCAAGCAGCCATAAAGGGCCGGACCATGTGAAGGCTGCCCACGGTTGTGGAGGAGTAGGATTGTAAAAATTAGCAGCAGTGTTCCCAACCCGCCACCCATGTCGGTACTAACTTGGGTTGCGTTGCTTAACTTCAGTGACCTGACGAGAACTGGTGTGTCCAACGCAATTCAGCCGGTTGCCAACCAAACCTTCAACCACTATACTTATTTATTGTCGACCCACTCTTCCTTGGGGCACTCTACCGAGCTGCTACACCTGGAAATTTTGCCTCATCTACCTGTTGCATAGTAGAGAGGACTCTTTAACTTGCAAATGACATCGTTCAAAACAAGGGACCTCGGTTTTACTTCTCATCCGAAGGAAGGCGCACTCCGGATCTCTCTCGCCCGAAAGAAGCCTATCCACCTCGGTCCAGTTTCGAACCTAGAACCACTGACGCAGTTACAGAGCACGCTATTTACTGCGCCACCGAGGTGGGATTATAGACACATTTTCTACTTTCAGTAAATGGCGACTTGCATCTTTAAAAGATCAGTTAAGGGGTGAGAAAAAGTGGAAAAAAAAAGGTACCTATTGGGTGATAATTTTCAAAGGCAAATTGTCCGTCATCACGACTACCGTAACTATGTCAGTGATTGACATATAGGATGAACAAAATTCTAATTGTTTATTTTTATGATTACTTTCCATGATTTGTGAACATGGCTTATGCCACGCCATATCAACGACGCAAATACTAAGATCAAGGTATTGATAAATTCTTAATTAAAATCAAATCACAACAGCAGAAAGATGAGGACCTAAGTGTGCATCGAGAATAAAAAAGGACGTAACAAATAAAAGGCGACCCTTTAAAACTACCGCGTGAGTCTGCAATGCGATGCGTCTATTGCACTCAGGAGATCAGGTATACATATAGATATTACTGCTGCATACCATTCATCATTAAATATTTCCAGCAACACCTCTCCATTTCATAATATCGGGTCGATGTTAAAAGACATTCCTCAACTTCGCTCACCATTCCTTATGCAGCAGCCTATCAACAGTCATACTTTATTACTTTCATATTAGAAACCCGTTTATATTTTCATCGAGATGAAGATAGCTTTAGATGGAAAAAAAGGAGCAAGCCATAAAGAGACTCCTACCCCTTTTCCCGCCTATGGCAGGCTCGCGTAGCCATCTTGTCCCTCTGAATGGACCCAAGGTTAATATATTCACCCTCATCCGTCCATAGGAAAAAATCCTGCAGACGCCCATGTTTGTAGGGGGACTTCGGACATACGTGCTCTGAGGTCAGGCGTTTTCCCTAGAAATTTTGTCGCTTCTCACGTGTACTTCACTCCACCGCCTCGGTGGTGCAAAAGTAAAGTGCTGGAATATTGCGTCAATGGTGCAAGGTTCGATACTGAAACGAGATGAGTTGGTTTCTCCTTTCTGGCTAGAGAGAGGAAGAGAAAGGGGCCCGAGCGCGCCTTCCGTTTGATTTGTTGGTGTTTTAGAGCCCTTCTACCATAATGGTCATTAGAGCCTCGTTCACTACGTAGTTTTAATGCAGAGTCTGCACAGATACTACACTGTTACGGGCGATTTAGGCGTTGGCAGTACCCACTTTTTCCAAGCGGTCACTCATTCTAGTACTATCTGGGGCGCCTTCCGTCGGAATGGAAATAAAGTCATGGCTTCGTGTGGCATGTCACCATCGCACTGGGTGTTTTTCCGCAGCCGGTTGCCGATCAAAGCTGCAACCCTTATGCTTATTTATCGTCGGTCTACTGTTCGTTGGGGAATTCC
Organism: Trigoniulus corallinus; assembly: GCA_013389805.1. Lineage (NCBI taxonomy): Eukaryota > Metazoa > Arthropoda > Diplopoda > Spirobolida > Trigoniulidae > Trigoniulus > Trigoniulus corallinus. Next base: position 17,022,735 of record JAAFCE010006668.1, read on the forward strand.
ACTGAGGCCAGGGGGGGGGGGGGCGAGCTCCTATACCTGGAAATTTTTGCCTCATCTACTCGTTGCGTAGTAGAGGGCTCTTTGGCGTGCAAATGTCATCGTACACGACACGGGACCTCGGGTTCACTTCTAATGTGAAGGAAGGCGCACTCGGAGCATCTCTTTGTCTCGTCTGAAAGAGTCCAACCTACCACAGCCCAGTATCGAGCTTAGAACCACTGACGCAGTTACGGAGCACACAAGAAGCAAACTATGTTCTGAATAAAAGATAAACGAGAAGAAAATGAAGACCCTCACGTTTCTTTTTTCAACTTCCCAGTCAAGACAACGAAAGGTATTTTTTTTACTGAAAAATCGGATTCTTGCAGGTTTTATGTCATCCTCTGAGTAACGCTCATCCAGGTAGTTGTTAGTATAATAGTCTGTTGTATTGTGATACGTATATATAAAATATTACATATTTCTTTCTCTGTATTATTGTTATGGTGATGACTTGATCTTATATAACAGTTTGTAAATCTCATAAGATCTAGCAAAATAAACGAAAACCATTATCTGCTTTTGACCCTTGCAGCACTTCCTTCCCTACACTGAAATTTTTATCCAATGCAAAACCTAAGATGCCCTCTATTTCTATACCGGAATCAAACACTGAATTCAATCTTAATTAGAAATGCTATCCGAAGACAGTTAGTCGTTATGTCAAATCCGAAACTTAATTGCACCTATCTTGAAAATGTCTTCTATGTATCTATGTAATTATAGATTGACCACAATGGCATCGTTAGACAATAAGTCCTCTGTTTGTTGTGTTCTACCTCTCTTTCTGGTCTTAAGTTGCTATTGTTAATGTTCAGAGGAAAACTTTTGTCTCAATGGTCATTGGTTTTTACACCTTGGGAACATAATTTACACAAACATCCATATACAGTACACACACAGTGGTTGTTTTCGCTAAACCAGTGAATTAACCAATTTATATGAAGATGGGTCGAAGAGGTGCGTGTGCTTCTGATCCGTGGCAGGTTTAAAGTATTACACCACAGTGTAAAAATAATGAAGTCGTATTTCATTACATCGAATTTTGCTTCTTTGTAAGTTGCTCATTTGGAAATCGATAAAATCAACAGTATTAATCACTCTTAGAGTGTATATTAAACCCCAATTAGACAAAGATCCAGTGGTTTATGTAATTGCAAATACAGATGATATAAAAGGGAAAGGGGAGAAAAGAGAGATACGTTTGCACTGAAACAAATTATTTTTTAGTTTTATATATTGAATATTGTAACTGTGAGTTGGAGAGAAAAAGAAAAGAAGAAAACGACTTAATTGAGTTCACAACGCAATCGATATACGTACAAATAAAGACCTCTTTCTCTGTCTTTCATTTTCTCTCTATTCATATCATAAAGCTAAAGGATGCATCTCCAGTCCTTCACAAAAATATCATTTCGTCATTTGAACCAGACTCCTTAAATAATGTTTATTCAGGCTATTAACGAGAAATAAAAATTAATATGACAACTGAGGAAAAATGTGTTTTGTGGGCATTCACGCTGCAAGATATTATCCTATTTAGCACTTTGTATTCATATGATGAAAACTAACATTCATCCAGAAAAGTTCATTTCGTCTTTTATGGCGATATGCCCAACAGAAACACAATTGTATGTTTTTTTCTTCGGGGAAGAAATTATATTTCATAATACTGATATCTAATATTAAAATCTGCTGACTGACTTACTGCATTTTAATGTAAGTCAACAGAGGTTCGCAGAGATAACAACATCCATTTCTAAAACTAAAAAAAAGAGGGGAGGAGAAAGTTTAGTTTCACTTAAAAACTTGGATTCATATGCATATTAAGACCTTGATGCAATCTTTACTAAAACAAATCTCCTCTATGAAAATATATAACATTATTTTTCAAGAAGTTGGCTGGATAATCCAATTTTAAATCGAGTTATTTGATCGTTTTCCACATTAACATATCAACAATAGTTGTTTACATGCCTCTAAAGTACTATTAAAATTATAACGTGTGTATGCCTTTGCACTATCAACATGCTTTTTACATTTGTTAATAAAATTTAATCTGCTAAGAAATGCTATTTCTCGTTAAAAATGTGTCATTTATAAAAAAAAATCTAATTCTATATAATGGAAAGAAATATATTACGTGATTTCTAAGAGTTGAAAAGATGTTTTCTTATATACCTCAACTGCCTGCCATATTATGGATTACATAATTCTATCGACAACTGTTCGACAATGCTACTAAGGCTAAAGCGTCATTTCACTCAATTCTCTATTCGAGCTCTAAGCAGCAGCAGCGTTTAGATAAAATCTCGCCAGAGGGAAAGACAAGAGACGTTACTGGCGAGAGCCTTTCTGTGACACCGTTTCAAAGAGAAAAATCAATGAAGCCATCCCTCTGTTGCTAAGCAACAGTGAAGCTAGTGTAGATTGCCACCTTATAAGGGGCAGCAGGCATTCGGGAGGAAGAAAGCAAATCAGAGAGAGAGAGAGAAGGGTAACATGCAAAACATTTGAACAAACATGAAATTCCAATTAAATGATCACTTAGACTTCATTTCATATAGAGTAGGATAAAAGAAGATTAAATAAAAAGCCGGGAAGATTTCTCAGCAACAAGGTCATTTATGTAACTCTCAAGTCAATTCATTTGTAAAGATGCGAAAGAATGACGACCTAGTTATTTTTAGCAGAGTATCGGTGCACCTCCAAAACGAAAAACAATTTAATAAACGTAATCGAAAAGTAGGAAATATAAACTATTCATTATATTCATTTAAATGATCTCATTCAATGGATGCGTGGTTATTAAATATTTTCAAAATTATCTGTCATAGCAACAGGATAAAAAAAAGAAACCATTTCGATATTATATATTCATATATACAGCAAACTGCATATATGAAATCTTAAGTCACATTTTAAATTGTTATAATAATCCTAATTTTGATAAGCGACGTTTCTTTTCAGGAAGATGAAATTGCCATTGAATGAGTTAAGCATTTCGTGATATTTCCTGATGAAAATTTTTTTAATTATCATAAATGATTAAACATTCAACCTGTAAACGCATGATACTTTCTCTGTCCCTCTTACTCTCTTTGTGGAGAAAAAATATATAGAAATCAAAAGTTAAAATTCAAGTTCACTTTAAATCATAAAAATGCAGCAACATCCATACGCAATCGAATGATAATGAATGCGCAACATAAATTCGTAAAAATTTAAATATTAAAAATGATATCCGAAAAAGAAATGAGAAGAGATGGAGATACATGGAGGGAGGGAGGGAGAGGGCGAGAGGGATCGAAGTTGATTTGTTGGTGTTTTAGGACCCTTCAACTATAATGGTCATTAGAGCCCCGTCCACTGCATACTTCTAATGCAGAGTCTGAAGAGACTCCCAAAATCGTCGCTATTACGACGATTTTGGGAACTATCAGTACCCAGTGTTCTCAAGCGGCCACCCCTGGTAAGGACTAACTAGGGTTCTGTTGCTTAACTCCAATGATCAGACGAGAACTGGTGTGTCCAACGCAATGCAGCTGCTGCAAAGGGTACGAGAAGAGAGACAGGGAGAGGGAACGGGAGAAGGAGAGAGAAGGGCAAAGGAAGTGAGAGAAAGAGACAAGGAGAAAAAGAGAGAGGGAGAGAGAAAGAGAGAGGGAGAGAGAAAGAGAGAGGGAGAGAGAAAGAGAGAGGGAGAGAGAAAGAGAAAGAGAGAGGGGAAGAGA